>JAMKQA010019129.1:0-19227 GCA_024699735.1 Posidonia australis
CTTAAAGCTGCGAGTAATCCAGTTATTCTTTGTGGATCCTTCCTCTTGGATTCTTGCTTGAGAAAGTCACAAAGTTATTTTAATTCAAATATTGTATTCCATTCCATTCCTGTTCTTATATACCAAACAATGGAATGAAATAAAAATATTCCATTCCATTCCATTCCACTATACAATTCCTTACGTACCAAACACTGGAATGGAATAAAAATATTCCATTCCATTCCATTCCATTCCATTCCAAATTCCATTCCAAAGTTCATTCCATTCCTCTCTATTTGCATTCCAGCGTACCAAACGCTACCTTAGTCCTCGCATGAGGCCTAAAAGAAGATGAAAATAAGACTTGTTTGACTAAAACAAGTCCAGTAGAGCAGATGTTGCTGAGATTCGTCCTTGTAGAGTGAATCTCGGACAGGAACACCTAAACCTCATGTGACCATGCCTGCCAGGGGATCCAGCGCGGAGTCGCACTAGAGGGAGGAGATCATAGCCATCCCAAGATGGCAAAGGCGCAGGATAGGATAAAAGAAAAAAGAAAAGGAGTCGCCACCTAGTCTTTTAAGGGAAAGACCAGGAAGACCACAAACAAACCACGAAGGATGAATGCATGAGATGCAAGTGTGAAGGCCAGATGTCTACTAACCAGAGGATGGGTAAGGATTCCTATTGCGCACGGGGAAGGTGTTAGGCACCCCCGTACGCCCGAGAAACTCAGTCTTTCTAGTCTAATTCTGTTGCTAAAGGCTGGATGAATGCTTGCTAAGCCTAGATCATACTCTAAACATGCTAATATGGATGCCAAGACAAGACTGGATGGATGTGCAAGATGTTATGCGAAAGCTGCGAAGAAATCCACATAAAATATCACAATCATGAAAAATGACACAACAAAGAAAATCACATGAAATGACAAGGTTTTTGGTGAGAATGGCTCTGAAAATCATACAGGCCTCAAGAAAGTAAAAAATGCAACCGACTCAGGTCATCAGAATCATGGAAAACATCATGGAAATCAAGATGGCAAAACTGCAAAGAAGTTCGCATAAAATGGATAAACTGTGACATGTGAAGAAATTTACATAAATTTACGATGTTTTTGTAAAGAATGGTTCAAAAAATCACACCAGTGTCAAAGGGATCAAAAATACGACAGACCCAAATGATTAGAATCTTAGAAAATGCCATGGAGATCCGAATGGTGAAATTGCAAAGAAACCCACATAAAACAGGCAAACGACAACATACAAAGAAAATCACATGAAATGACAGTGTTTTTGGAAAAAAACGCTTGGAAAAACCATTCCGATATCGAAAAGATAAAAAGTGGGATCAACCCAAGTCATCGGAATCATGGAAAAAGTCGTGAAAATAAAAAAGGAGAAATAATCAGCTAATGGGCCAATGTGGATCTTTCGGTCAGTTCGTGTATGCCCTTAGGCAATGAAATCCAAATCAAATTGAAAAAAATTGGAATTGTAGGAGTAAAAGAAATCAGATCGAATGTTGGGTGAAAGACTCCAAAGACAAAGTGAAGAAAAATCCACGAAAGAAACATGGGAAGCTGGCTTACTTAAAAGGAACAGATTGATACACAAACGTGATAAAAAACAATGTAAATGCATGAATAAGTGCCTAAATGTGCAAAAGGTGCTGAGGAATGACTTGGACAAAGATTATGCAAGACTAAGCACAAAAAAAACTAAAATACATGCGTATGAATTGGAGGCATAGAGGCAATGTGGTCATTTTAACGGCTAGATGTGATAAATGCATGTAAGGGGATGATGCATGGTTTGAGTTATGCCAAAATGAATGTCAAATGTCAAGAAAATGGTATTCGCAAGAAAACGTGCCAAGGACAAGGTCTTAAAAACAATAAAACGATGTAAACACAGTGAAGGACAAGTACAAGGACCAAAATGTAAAATTCACAAAAAGGATGAGAATCTAGATCAAAATATATTCAGTGACTTCTATTCTAATATGCTGATGATGGATCAAATGACAATGTGGCATTGAGATGTGTGAAAATTGCACTTGGGTAGTTTCCTGAAAACTCTGGGTCGAAAGTGCAAAATTCACACATAAGTGCAAATGTGATTAAAATATGAAATTAAAGATCAATTCACATTGAAAACATGATTTTTAAATGAAATCTATGATTAAATGCAAAATATGAAATGCAATAAGTGGAAAATATTAAAAACTTATGAGACAACAATTAAAACCCTAAATGATGGATTTAAAATTAATTTAGGAGTCAGGATGCAAATTTCCTATGCTTAAGGATTGTATGTTATGAATTCAGGGGCTTGCATGCAAATTTACAGGGCTTAAATGTGACAAAAAATTGGATTTTTATGATGATCAGTGCAATTATGAAATTTCTTAAGGTCAGGATGCAAAATTCAAAAAGAAAACTCATTTTTAAAAGTTCAGGGGAGTCAGAGCAAAATATCAGGACCTAATTATAAAGAAAACATGGGTGCAGTGTGATAAAACATGCATGAACAGGACTAAAAATAAAATTAAAACGAAACAGGATAAAGCATGCAATATTTACAAGAATAATAAAAGAAACAAAAGGTTATTTAAAACAACAGGGAATTAAATATAAAAAAAGCAAGACCTAAATGAAATAATCTAAGGACATAAGAGATAAAAAGTTAAAACTAAGGGGCCTGGGCCCAAAACAATTCCCTCGAAGATCACTGACGGATCACCGACGTCTCCGCTTCGACGTGTGCTTCGGTGATGATCCAGTGGAGGTTCAGCAGCGGAAGAAGGTGAGCGACGGTCAGGGAAGCTCGAGGGCGATGCAACACAGCTCTCAGGCACGATAGGCAGGACTGGGGAGGCCGGAGAGGCCCTCCCCACCTCTGGCTCCGGAGTGGTGGCCTGTCGGCACTAGGGAAGATGACAGCGGGAATGCTGGCGGTGGCGCAGCGGTTGGAGTGGCGCGGTGAAGATCGGGGGAGCTTTGGGGAGTCACGATGAGGCTCTGGGAAGCATCTGCGTGGATTGGGTAGGCCTGAGGTCTCCCCCCCGTCTCTTGTGCCAGCGGCGGTGAGTTGTAGTGGCGAGCACGGAGTTCTAGTGGCTGCGGAGGAGATGTGACAAACTAAGGAGGTCCGTGGTGCCTCGACGATGTTCCAGGGAGTTGGGGGAGATACTGGCATGACCTGGGGTGCTCCCCTTGTCATGGGCTTCGGCGAGAAGGCTGTTTCAGTGGTGACGGCGGCATTCCTGGCTGTTGGAGGCTAGAGGGTCCCTTCCCAATTGAAGGGGACCCTCGGAGGAAGAAGAGGAAGGATAGGAAGAGGAAGGAAAGGCCACGGGGGCCCGACCAAGACTTAGGAGGCCTAGGGCCTCGCCAGTGGTGGTGAACCCACCACCGGAGGAAGGAGAGGCGACCGACAGGGTAGCCAACTCCGACTCTGAGACCATCTAAAAGACTAATAGGGGCTCACCAGACCTAAGGTGCATGATTTAGAATAAAAATGAGGGAGATTACCTGGCTGAAGGCAGTTGTCCTCCTGGTGAAACTCGCTAGTGGTCCTCTGGTCGACTGCTCTGGTGGTGAGGCTGAGGATTCTAGGGCTGCCCAAGGTTGGGGGAGGTGCTCTGTTTGTGGAAAAAATCAGGTTCCAGGTTTTTCATGGGTTCACAGTGTTGGAAGGGTTTTTCGTCGACAGTCCAAAAGGTTCGCAAGCTCCGCGTCGGCGATGGGCTTTATACTCCGATGAGGCTTCCCAGGGTGGTCGATCTTCCTTCCTCCAGTGGATGAGCGCTGTTGGATCGGACATTAGCTGGAGGAGGCTAGCTGGAGATTACGGGATGAGGGGATTCGCTCGGAAGTTCACAGGATGTCGCTGGAGTTCTCGTCGGAAAATTATTTTTCTAGCTGTATAAGATTTATGATTGATGAATGAATGGGTTTACAGGGCTTGGCTATTGGGCCTGATTTTAGGGGTTTTTTGCTTTATTTTTGTTTTGGGATTTTTTTAGGGATTTTAGGGTTTTGATTTTTAGGTTTTTTTTGGGTTTTGTGATTAGAATTAAGTTTTTTGATTTTGTGACTTAGGGTTTAATTGATTGGTTTTAAATTAGGGTTTTAATTATTTTAGGGTTTTTTGTTTTATTTTTGATTTGGGATTTTTTAGGGATTATAGGGTTTTGATTTTTAGGTTGAATTAAGTTTTTGATTTTGTGACTTAGGGTTTAATTAATTTGTTTTAAGTTAGGGTTTTAATTATTTTAGGGTTTTTTTAGAATTTTAACTATATTAATTTTAGGGTTTTGGATTTTAATTATGATTTTGAGTTTAATTAGGTTTTTGGATTTTAATTAGGGATTTTGGTTTAATTAGGGTTTTGATTTTTAATTTAGGGGTTTTAGACTTTAATTAAATGTTTGGGTTTAATTAATAAGGATTTTGAGTTTAATTAGGGTTTTTGTGTTTTAATTTGGGTTTTCACTTTTTTACTTGGATTTTAAGTAGATTTAAGTGGATTTTATTTAATTTTGACTTTAATTAGGGTTTTCACTTGATTAATTTGATTTTAAATGGTTGAAATGGATTTTATTTGATTTTGACTTTAATTAGGGTTTTTATTTCATTAATTTGGATTTTAAGTGGATTTTATTTAATTTTGACTTGAATTAGGGTTTTTGTCTGATTAATTGGAGTTTAAGTGGATTTTATTTAGTTTTGACTTGAATTATGGTTTTCATTTGATTAATTGGATTTTAAGTGGATTTTATTTAGTTTTGACTTGAATTAGGGTTTTCATTTGATTGATTGGAGTTTAGGTGGGTTTTTTGGATTTTATTTAGTTTTGACTTGAATTAGGGTTTTCACTTGATTAATTTGGGTTTTAAATGTTTTAAATGTGTTTTGTTTGGTTTTAATTTTGATTACGTCATAGTGGACTGGTGTGGGCCTGAATGGGCTTGTGTAGGCTTATGTGGGCTAGGATTTTGGTGGTTGCAACTAGAGCATCTTTCTAGAGGAGTTTGCTGCCAAGTGACTTCAAAATCATGGTGTCTATACCTCGTCTGAGGTCTAGATGGAAACAAGACTTTGCTTGACTAGGGCAAGTCCAATAGGTTAGGTTGGATTCCGCCATACCTGGTACAAAAGTTTGTGAAGACTTCATTCGTCCAGGCCTAGGCAATAGAACGAAATTCTTGACTATTATTTGGGTGGTCCCTAGTGCTAAGTAGATAGGCAAAAGAAAGCAGCAATCTGAACCAGTTAAGCACATGTTGTCGCAATGGCGATTTCTACTCCACATCTACCATAAGCAATCAAACAAGCTGGCCTGAAGTATTCCAATGAATTTTATTATAGTAGTCAATGAAGTGATTACATGCTTTTCAACTTGCAATGAATCAGTAGCACAACGCGAATGTCATGTGTGTGCGTCATCCCTGGATCTCTTCGAGCCTGAAACTTTGGAAAAAAAGTGTATGGCTCGGAGCAGCACTGCAGATTGGCCAGGTTTCTTCAACTTCGGCTTCATAATCTACTGTGCAACCTTTCCCCTCTATGATTGCGAGATCTTTCGATCGTATGGAGCCACTAAGCAGGCGAGACAGCTCCTTAGTCATAGCATAACAACTCAGGGGGTACTCTTGGAATCAGGCTGGCATTTGCTGATAGTCGAACTACCACATCACACGGACTAGGTGATACTCAACTCCATCAGTCAGCCCCGGTAGGACGATAAGTTGCATATCGGCTATATTGAAGATAGCCTAAAAGTTATGAGTGGCTGAGGGAATGATGCGCTAGATGGCTTTGTCTTCTGTCAAGCTTTCCAACTGCTTGTACTCCTTGTGAACCAAGGTGAGCATGGGTGCATGACCGCTTTGACAGTAGGATTCGATGGTCGACCGTTGCAGGTGTAAGACTTGTACACCCAGATGAGTAGCCAACCATACCTGTACAAAAGCTCCATAGCCATAAAAGTGCCGACAGCGTTGCAGTGATCGGTCTAAAGCTCGGTAAGTTTCTACCAAGATAACTAGGGCCAAGTCAATCTGATGGGTGACCACTTCCAAGGCAATCTTGGCAACCTCAATGTTAATGACCATCCGACCATGGTTGAAAACCAATTCTCCTAAGAAGCGGACAACAAAGCCTTTTAACCATAGATCATCACCCAAAGGGGTGCGCATTCCGGCCACCTCGTCAAAGTAAGCTAGCTGTAGCATGGGAGAATGTTCATCTGAACAAATAAGTTGATGACCATAATCACTGGTTGATAGGCTAGTCAGCTCACTCAAGGCTGAGGAGTATCCGTCGCGGCGCATAAACACATTGGGTCCTAGGAACTTTTGCAGACAACATACTTTATGGACCTCCTCCAAGGTAGGGGTCAATTTGACTCTCCCGAAGCGAAACACATGATGGGCTGTCTTCCAGAACTGAGCAGCTGCACATAGGAAGTATCAAGAAACCTCCACCTTTGCGATATCCAAAAGCTTTGATGAGATACCCCAAGTCCGCAGCTTGTTGTGATCGCTTTCTATTAACTACCCGATCCATGCTTGGAGAACATCTGAGTAGTGCATAGGTATGACCATCGTGGGGAAACCCATGATTAATTGGGTGCTTCTGCTTCTCCAGACTCAAGCCACACTAGAAAGAGAAGACGATCTCTTGCACAACATGCTCAAAACACTGGTTTAGAAACAGGCTTTAGCTTTGTTCCTTTTAACAACATTTTGTAAAGTTTAATGCAGACAGATAAAAGGTGTAGCGCAATTGGTGCTAAAAATCAGAGAGACTAGCAAAAAGCTGAACGTTACAATTGACTAAACTGGGAGCTATTGAACAGACTGCATCTTGCGCATTGCCCGGCAAGAGATCCTGGTTACAAACTAGTTTTGACCAGGTGCCAAAATAATGAGATATAGCCAGCAAACCCTGATGACCGAGCCCTCATAAGGTGCTTAAGAACTCAAATGAGGTAGTTGGAGTGCCCCTCGGTAGATTACGGGGTTCCTCAACTTGTAGAACAGCTGACATGCCCTAGGTCGAGTATTGGCTTAGTGCGTCTCACCATAGGACAACTGACATGCCTCTGGTTTGACATGGATGACCCTAACCAATCAAAGCAGCTTGCATGCCCCTGGTCGAGTACTGGCTCAGTGTGTCTAACCATAGGACAGCTGGCATGCCCCTGGTTTGACGTAAATGGCCTTAACTAATAACAGCAGCTTGCATGCCCCTAGTTTAGGTGATGTCCTCTTGATCCTCTTAGGCTAGAAGCTGCTATCATCCCCCAGCTAAGAGAACCAGATTAGACTCTGCAACGTTTTTTTAAAATGATGTTTATGAGAAGAATGTATGCATGCTAAATGATTTGTGGGATCTTATTAGCGCCCTCAGCATTGGAATGCTTATTGCCATGTATATAAAGGAATGGTAGCTCCAATTCTCATGAGACTCTATCCAAGCCCCTAGTTTTTTAGTGGCTCTTTGAAAATGCAATATTGTGTCCTGGGCTCCATTCCAAACCCCACTGGACCATACCCTTGCTTTTTATTTTATTTGCTTTGTTCTTTCTCCCTCATAGGCATGTGGGTTCACCCTATCCCTAGCTTGGAGGTAATAGGTATCTAGTTTGTGGTGGGGAGTTGCTGCTGTTTAAAGGGTTGGCTAGGCCCTTTTTAGAACATGCTTTCCAAGTATTCACTCCGACTCCTTTCCAAGATAAATTGTAGGGACAGTGCTATCCACCACGCCACTCTCTTTAGGGCTGACTTCTATCTTCTAATTCTTTTATGCCCTTTCACAGATATATTTTTTATTTTATTTCTCACACTCTCATTCTCACCCCTAACATTTTATCTCCCTCTAGGAGGTGTAGGGTCCTTGAGTGGCTTGGATACTTTGCCCAATTCTTGATGAAAGGTGGCTCCCTCACTCTCTAGGTTACCTGAATAGTATCTACCTGAGGAGGTGCTACGCATTCCCAACATCGGCAAGCTTATTCCGCTTATCATCACCGGGCTAAGATCCATGCATGTGATGATGATGACAATCATTTGTCTATATATGCATATGCTAAATGGGAGTTAGTATGTGCTAAGATGCATGGCTACATGGATGCAGAAAGACATTGATAAAATGAATTTGTGCATGCGTGGAGAAAGATGACAGTGTCGCAGAGTGAGGACACATGGTTTATGATCACTGATAGTACTTCTTCAGGTAGCATGAATAACTAGCTTTGACTGTTCGAAGTAGTCCATGTCCTTTAGGATTACGACTCCTCTAGAGAAGACTTGTTTGACTACGAATGGTCCACGCCAATTGGGTCTAAACTTGCCATGACCATCAGGGAGATGAATAGCTCGCAAGACTAAGTCCTTTAGCAAGAAAGTTCTAGGTCGGACCTTCTTCTGATAAGCTTTGGCCATGCGTTTCTGATAGCATTGCACAAGATGCATAGCTTGCAATCGATGCTCATTTATCAAGTTTAGTAGAACAAGACGATCCTCAATCCACTATGCCTCTTCCAACTCTGCTTCTTTCAGGACTCTGAGCAATGGTATCTCCACCTCTATAGGTAGGACTACTTCCATACCATACACCAGAGAATATGGAGTTGCTCCAGTTGAAGTCTGGACTGATGTTCTGTAATCCCACAAAGCGTATGAGAGCCTGTCATGCTAGTCCTTATGCGTTTCTGCCATCTTTTTAAGAATCTTGGTTAGATTCTTATTGGTGGATTCCACAACCCCGTTCATCTGCAGATGGTACGGGGAGGACTTGTGATGCCTGATATGGAATTCCTGTAGGAAATCCTCGACCCTTTTGGCTGTGAAATTTGTCCCATTATCTGAAACGATTGAATGCGAGACTCCGTACCGGGTAATGATATTATTCCTAATGAACTTCTCAGTCACAGAGGCGGTCACTGTCTTGTAAGAAGCTGCCTCCACCCATTTTTAAAGAAATCAATAGCTACCAGGATGTACTGATGTCCATTAGAAGCTGCTGGGTGTATAGCTTCGACAACGTCTACTCCCCATGTTGAGAAAGGCCGGGGTGAAGACATGTTGTGGAGCTACTGCGGGGATGCATGAATGAAGTTGCCCTAGACTTGACAATTATGACATCTTCGCACAAACTGACAGCAGTCTGTCTCAATGGTTGACTAGAAATAACCTTGTAACATTATTTTCTTGGCCAATAATATCCCAATCATGTGTGGCCCACATTTCCCAGCATGCACTTGCAACATTACTGTATCGGCCTCCTTTTTATCCGGACAACGTAAAGGTATCTGATTGTAAGACCTCTTGTACAAGTGAACTACTCCAAGCACATATTTTGAAGCCAGTCAGACCAAAGTCTTTTTATTTGTCGCTGATGCATCTGGATGGTCACTCCCAGTTTCCAAGTACACTTTGATGTCATGATACCATGGGAGCTCTGCTGAGGAGTTTGCTTCTTCTATGCTCATGCAATGTGCCGGTTGGTCTATGCAGGTTACCGACACTTTCACTGTGTCATTCTCTAGTATAGACAACCAGGATGCGAGAGTGGCATGCGTATCTGCATAGGCATTCTTGGCCATGTTCATAAAGGAAAAACGTATTTCCTCAAATTCGGCCATCAGCCTCTGAAGATGGTTATGGTATGGCACTAGTTTCAAGTCCTTTGTCCTTCAGTTACAATTAACCTGTGAGATGACTAACTTGGCATCGCCATGCACATGCAATTTTGGCGCACCATGTTCTAATGCAGCCTGCAAGCCAAGAATACATGCCTCACACTCTGCCACATTATTGGTGCACACAAATGTTAAATTTTGAACAAGTTGGATCATCTAGTCTTGCGGAGTCTCTAGTACTACACTGATGCCCATGCCTCTCCTGTTAACTGCACCATCAAAGTAGAAATGCCACTGTTCTTTGTCTTGAGGGTCTACTGACTCATCCTCTTCCATGGCAAACAGTATATCCTTATCAAGGAACTGAGTCTGCAAAGGTTGATACTCTGGCAAAGGTAAATCTGTTAAGTGATCTGCCATGGCCTGCCCCTTCATAGATTTCTGTATGACAAAAGTGATATCAAACTGGGATAAGAGCACCTGCCACTTGATGCATCTACCCACCAGTGTGGGCTTCTGAAACAGGTATTTCATAGGATCATGTCGGCACAATAATAGAACTGGATATGCCATCATGTAATGCCTCAGGCGTTGTGTGGCCCAGACGAGGGATAAGCAGACTTTTTTGATTGCGGTGTACATAACTTTGCAATCATTGAACTTTTTACTCAAATAATAAATGGCCCTTTCCTTGCAACACGTTTCACCATGCTGACCCACGACTGCACCCAATGAATGTTGCGTTAGTGACAAATAGAGCAACAAAGGATGCCCTGGTGTCAAAGGAACTAGACTGGTGGCCTTACCAAAAGCTTCTTGATTTTGTCAAAAGCTTCTTGGCACACTTCACTCCAGCAGATCTATGCGTTCTTTCTCAAGAGCTTGAAGATTGGCTCACAAATTGGTGTCAACTGGGCAATGAACCAACTGATATATTGCAACCAGCCCAGCAACCCTCGGACTTCTTTTTCTATTGTAGGAGGAGGCATCTCGATGACAGCTTTAGCCTTGTTCAGATCTACCTCAATTCATCTTTGGCTGATGATGTAACCCAGTAGCTTGCCTGATGAGACATCAAATACACATTGTTGGGGTTCAGTTGTAGCTTATATTTTCGCGAGTGGTTGAACAACTTCCTTAAACAAGCAATGTGTTCTTCAGGCTCCTTTGACTTGGCTATCATATCATCCACATAAACCTTGATGTCATGGTGCATGAGATCGTGCAACAATGCTGTCATTGCCCTTTGATATGTGGCCCCGACATTCTTGAGCCCAAATGACATAACTTTGTAACAGAATACTCCCCATGGGGTGATAAAGGACGTTCTCTCCATATCCACTTGTGCCATTCTGATTTTATTATAACCTGAGAATCCATTCATGAATGACAACATTTTGTGTCCTGCAGTATTATCTACCAACACATCAATGTGCGGGAGTGGAAAATCATCCTTTGGGCTTGCTTTGTTTAGGTCCTTGTAATCAATACACATTCGAACCCAACCATCTTTCTTAGGCACCGGAACCACATTCGCTAACCATTTTGGGTAGAGGATGACCTTTAGAAAGTTAACTTTGTGTTGCTTCATTATTTCCTCTTTCAATTTCAAGAGCCACTACGGTCGCCATCTACGCAATTTCTATTTAGTGACTTGACATTAGGCTTAAGCGGTAATGTGTGCACCACTACCTCAACGTCTAGTCCAACCATATCATCGTAACTCCAGGTGAAGATATCTACATATTCTCGAAGGAGCTTAACAAGTTCTGCTCGGGCCTGTGCTGTGAGTCTGGCGCTAATTTGCACTTCCTTGACATCTTCAGTGGTGCCAATGTTTACAGACTCAGTTTCCTCTTCTACATGCAAGTTTGGGCCATCTGGATCATCTTCATAAGGTTGGAAATCTGGTGCATCATGACTTTCTTCCTTTATTTCTGCATCCTCCTCCTCTCCATATGCAATAAGTTCGGGAAGGACTTCTTTTTGGAATGATGGATCCGTATCTCCAAAGGTATACATTTTTTTAGCATTCTGTCATTAATGATGCTTTAGAATGGTTACTATAACTCTGGTCTTCTTGTATGCACCTCTAACGATCTCAGATTCAAACATTTCCAAACTTGCAGATGTCCTTGGTTGTTTCACTTCTTTCACAACCTTATTATGTGGATAAATGTTTTTATTTTTCTGATTTTCTCTATTGGTTTGTGTGACAGGTGGGCAGCTGTCCTTTGACTGACTTATGTGAGTGCTGCTGCCCGCATTCTCTTCTGAGCCTAACTCAAGATTTTTTTTTTAGACCCCATTGCTCAAGTGGAGTCAAGACTAATAGTACCACCTAGACCCGCCTCTTAGTTGAAAGGAGATAAACTCCTATGGTCTAGCATTTAGTGATCTGTCCTCGTCTAGGGCCATAATAGCAGACTGATCATGTGAAATTGTTTGCTCTGCAATGTATTTTGTCATTACTGCTTTCCCCTTTCAGCGCTTGAGTTCACTCTGTGTCTCTTCTGCTAGTGCTGCCAACTGCTCCTGAAATAGGACTTCCAAATCATTGAGCATGCTGTCAACTTGTACTACTACAACATCCCCCTCATCTTCATTAGAAACAAAATCCACGTAGTAGGCACTGGTAGTTTCTAGTACTTTAGGTGATGATTTCAGCTGTCCTTGTTGAAACCGAGACTGCAGCCGAACCTGTAGGAAGGCCTTCGGCTCACTTCGGAGGTGGCAATGCCAGCATAGCTATCCCCAGTGGAAAGGACAATGTCGAATCTGTTATATAATCTGCAATTTCCTCTTCAGAGTAGTAGTCCTCAACACATATCCACTCTGATCCACTGATTGGTTTACTCTATTCAGACTCTACAAGAACAAGACTCTGATTGGGATCTAGCAATCCTACACTAACAAAGTTAGTTAAACCTTGTGGAATAACGAGCTTTTGAAACTTACGATGTCTCGAGAATCCATCCTGCGGTTTCCACTCGTATCCCAGTCCTTCGAACTCTTGTCTTTTTTCTATGGCAATTGGTTTGGTGATTCCTTGGCCATTCTGCCCGAGAGGTGCTCCTTTCTCATACCCCCACCTTTGACATAGATTCTAAACCATCAAGAAAGGATTACCAAAAGCGGCCAAATGGCTAGCATGCTTGAGAATCGGAATGAAATTGACCAGCTCAAAGCGATTGACATGGTATAGTACATCTGAAGACCTGGGGTCGAAATGAACGGTTTGGAGAGTTACCAAAGCGACTACCTCAACCTTCTCCTTTTCAACATTTTCCTCCATTACAACAACGTTGTCGTTGTTCCAGTGGAATTTAATCATTCGGTAAAGAGTTGGGATAACCTGATGCTTGTGGAGCCAAGGGCACCCAAGCAGGAGATTGAAGGATGGCTTGTGATCAACAACATAAAACTCAACCTCGAAATGGGCAGGACCAATGATTAAAGGAATAATCAAAATCCCTAGAGCATCATAGTATGTGTTATCAAACACCGTCATTCCTTTCATGGTTGGGGTAATGTCCTCGGATTTCAAGCCGACCTAATTTGTAGTTCGCAAAGGGCAGACATTTAAATTGGCGCCATTATCCACCAAAGTAAGAGGAATGTAGAAATTCTGGTATTGCACTGTGATGAACAAGGGTTGGTTATGATTGGTCCATGCTGGGGGTAGTTCTAAGCTAGAGAAAGAAATCACCTACGGCGCGGCTATCATCCCTACCATGCTTTCCTAGGTTGACAATTGTATTGTTGGGGAAACATGGGCGTCTTGGAAAACTCAGAGAAATGCCTCCCAATGTTCAACTGACATATGGATTAGGTCCCAAATAGAAATATCTACTTTTACTTTCTTTAGTTGGGCCGTGATGTCTGTTACAGGTGGGTCTGCCTTGGCAGTGGTGGGGTTAACTCTTGGGATTACCTCTTCAAGGATATGATTGGGAATCTGGCCTCTTGGTTGGGAAAATGGAATTGTGGGTTGGCTGGGCTTGTTTGCAGGAATCGAGGCCTTGTACACCTGTCCTGACTGTGTTACCTCAGCACACATTTCTGTGGCGTAACTGTAAGGTATATGGTGAGAGTCCTGTGTCAAGTTAATGACCACAGGAGCACGGGCCTTCAATTCCACTAAGACCAGAGCTGGTTAAGTGGGTATTGGCGTTTGGTGGACTAGGTCATGTTTTGGTTTGGCTAGCAAACTGATTGTTGATGAAATGGATTGCATGGTAGGTTTTGCAGTCGTGCGCCTCAGTTTGGCAGTTAACTGGATCATATTGATTGCAGAACTAAAAGATTCAATAAAAGATTGATTGAGTTGATAAGGGAAAGGATCTAAGATGTCATGAATGAGGAGGGAAGGGTCAAATTGTGAAGGTGCAGCCTCATTAGAAGAAAGGAAATGAACTCTTGAAGTTCCAAGTGCATGCTCAGGCAATGGTTGGTTGACTACATTGTTATGGGTAGATGCAGAAGAAAGTAGTGTTGGTGCAGCGGGCATGGACTCTACCTCCTGTGTGTTGATAATGATGACGTTCTGGTCAATCAAATCCTGAATTGCTCCTCGTAGTGTAAAGTAGTTATCTGTAGAGTGCCCCGTGGCTCTATGGTACTGCAGTATAAATCCGCTTTTAACCACTACATGAAGTGGGTTCGGTGGTGGGCGAATTTCTAGAAACCTCACGAGTGACACAACCTTGGGAAACACGACACTTAGTGGCTCAACCAGAGGTGTGTAATCCCTCTCTTGAGGTCGTTGAGGTCATCTTGGTCCTAGGTAGCGCCCTTGCCTTGCCGGTGTGGGCTGGTAGATTGGCTCAGTGGTGGTGGTGATTCATGATGTGCGTGGTGCCCTAGGTGCTGGAGTGTAGACTACCTGACTCTGTGCTGGCGAGATCACCACACTAACCGGCATAACGAGAGCTCCAACATATGCTACGACATTCTTGGTAGTATCCTTCTTTCGTGCATATCCGGCGTTGGATCCATTGCTGTTGCCATTGTTGTTGTTGGTTCCTCCTAAAGCCATGGTTTTCTTGGTGAATGCTACTAATGCTGGAAAACTTCCGCTATGTAGTGAGCTCTCGACACGGGTGCTAGCTCTAATCAAGGATGTAAAGGTGGAAATAGGATGAATGCTCAGCAAAGCCCTTGTGGCTGGCTGCGATCCTCATATTATTATCTCGATAGACTCTTCATCAGAAGGTTTATCGCGAACCTGTGAAGCAAGGGCTCGCTAGAGCCCGACGTACTCCCTAAATAGCTCGTGGGGCTTCTACCTTGACATGACTAGGTCCTCGTGCTTTGGGATCATGTCGAGATTGAACGAATACTACTCCAGAAAAGCCTTGCTGAGGTCATTCTAGGTTTTAACGGTGGTCTTATCCAAAGATGTGAACCACTTTAAAGTTGGACCTGTAAGGCTCTTTTAGAAGAGGCGAATAAGTAGTCTCTCGTTAGCCTGTAACTGAGCAAGATCGCTGTAGTACACCCTAAGATGCGAGATTGGGCAGCCTTTCCCATTATATTTTTCAAGTTCTGGGATATGAAAGTTTGGAGGGAGTATAGTCTCTGGAAAGTAGCAGAGGTCCTGGACAAACAGGTGCAATCAAAGTTGGATCCAAGGAAAAGGCCATGCTTTACAGCCTCTGTGCAAGAGCCAGAAGCTGTTGAGATTGCACATTGATGGAACCATCGGTAGCAATACCGAGGGTCGGATAAGCAAGCAAAAGAGTTGTCACAAAGGGCTGGATGTTCAAGGATCCTGCGGGTTGAATTCCTACCGAGGAAGCAATCGCAGCCAGTTGTGTGTCAAGTGGAGTAGAATCAACTGAAGGACAAGACATCATCAGATCAGATGCCTTTGTGGTGATCATAGTAACTGCCTCAGTCACGGGCTCTAGAGCAATAAGGGTTTGCCAGTGTCTCGAAACTGGAGGACAGGGAACTCCAAGCGCCTGGGAGTGGCTGTCATGGAGTGTAGGTGGGATTATAGATGTCAAAGTAAAGGAAGAGGGAGGGATGAAAACAGGAATCCCCTCCAAAGTAGCTTGTACAAAGGTCTCAAAGGCTTGTTGGGCCATAACGGACCGCGAGCGGGTAAGGACGGGGTTGCGATTGCAAACTGGAGGACGACACCTATGAGGAGCTATTGTTGGAAGTGACGAATAGCTCAAGGAAAGATAGTCAACAACAGTGCCTCAAGACTAAGGTCATAGAAATGAACTCTTGGGCTCTGGCCTAGGAACTCACACACAACACTCTACACCTAACAAAGGAAAAAAACCTAAGCTGTTAGCAAAGTAGAAAAGGCAAAACAACAAACGAAACAAGTGAGCTATGCAATTTTTTGTTAGGATGGTATGAATGGCACACATGCACATGAATGCTACTAATATGCGCTCTCACCATGTAGGTTCCACATGGGGTTGACCACACGGGACGCACTCATGGGTTTGGTTTTTGACTCTGGTTAGAAAAGTAAGGTTCCCGTTCTAAATCCTGGTCGAAGCACAGGTAGTGATTGGGTGGTGCGTTGGTGGCCTCGTCTCCTCCAATAGCATGGAGTTGTATCCTCTACTAGCACTGACAAGACCCTGGATTAGTGGGGACAAACTAGCAACACGCCCTACACCAAAGCTTTAGAACGGGCTACTAGAATTTTCCTTCGCAAACTGTGGGTGGACTCAGAGGAGAAGATGCATGCCCTATATGATCAATCATGCAATATGCCTTTGTGTCTTTTACTTGCGTTTATTAAGCCATGGGGAATTATGAGCATTTGTCTCTAGTTATGCCTTATTGTTTGTTTGTCTAAGTTTGTGAGTTTTATTTTAACTAGGAAGGGAGGCAAACATGTCTCTACTCTCCTAATCATGGTAAATACAAAAAAAGGAAGAAAACACACAATCATGGCATCTAAACGCTCAATCAACAAGCAAAAGGCATGAGCATGGCATGTGCTAGTGTAGTGCTCACAAGTAAGTGAAGAAAAGCAAGCATCATAACAAAAGGCATGAATCAACTCATGTGCGCGTGTGGTGGCATAGTAATAGTGTAAAAGGCATGTATAGTCAAATATGTGCAAACAAGCAGAACAAGCAAACAAACACAAAGTGTACAGACCAAAGACAAACGAGAAAACCAAAACGAATGCCAGAATCTAGTTATCCCCTGTGGAGTCGCCAGTTTCTGTGACCATGCCAATGGAACCCTGTAGGACTCTCCAAGGTGCTTGGAAGCACACGAGGAGTCCTAATACGGTCATGGCGAAGATGGCGAATCTAGAGAAGGAGGCTAGACTTGGAAACACCATGGAAGGATAAGAAAAGGATAAAGAAAAGGAGTCGCCACCTAGTCTTTTAATGAAAAGACGAGGAAAACCAAACACAAAGGGAAAAAACTTAAGAAATCAATGCGAAGAAAAACACTTGCATGCTCCGTGCCTAATGGATGTAGTGGATAAATTAATGCGGGCCAGAGAAAGGGTAAGGATTCTTGTTGCGTATGGGGAAGGGGTTAAGCAATCCCATGCACCTGAAGAACTTGATCTTTCTAGGTTTCATGCTTGCTAATGGTCTGTTGTGTGTATGCTTGTCTACTCTGAATGCACATGCCTAAGATGAATGCAAAAACATGCCAAATCAAAGAGAAGAAATGAATAAAAAGGAAAAATGATAATCCGAAAGACAATGTGGGCATTGAAAATGCCACTTTACTGTACGCCCTTGGGTGATGAGGAAAATCGTGAAAATCGGAAGTACTTGGAAAGCGTCACGTAAATCAGCGAAAACTTGAAGAAATCCGAGAAAATCAAATTGGAGAAAATAATCCTCATTTGGGTCAATGTCGGCATTGTCAAGCCTGTTAATGTACGCCCTCGGGAGATGAAGATCCACATCAAATCAAAATCGTAAAAGTCGGAAGAAATCTTGGAAACAATATGAAAGTCAAGTTTGAAATGAGTTGGAAATGTGTGCATAAAGTAAGGAAGAAGGCATGAGAAAATATGCATGAATAAGGGGAACAAAATGTACAAAATGCATGTGTGAGTGAAATATGTAAATTTCCAGGGGCCTCTGTGTAAAAATCACATATCTGAATAAAGGCTGAGATTCTGGGGCTAAATCAGCAAAAATGTTTAGGAAAACACATTTTTTTACAATTTTTAAGAAGTTGGGGGTTAAATGTGCAAAACTGTGCATTTTTAGTCAAAATCAGGATTCCTAGGGTTCAATCTGCAATTTTGTCAATAAAACATGTGTTTAATGCAATTCTGAAGAAATTCAGGGTTAAATGTGAAAGATATTGGGTTTATGTTTGAAAACATGAAACTTTTGGGACTGTTCTGCAAATTTACCCTAAAAGAACATGCATTCAGTGTAAAATCAGTGAAGTTCAGGGTATAAAATGCAATTTTGAACACATTTGAGTAAAAATTTAAATCTCCAGGGTTTAATTTGCAATTGTGCTAGAAAAAAAATGCATTTAGAATAGTTTCAATGAAATCTAGGGTTTTCTGTGCAAATTATGGACTTAAGATGTATTAAAAGCAAATCAGAGGGTTTATGTCAAAAATTAGAGCCTTGAAAACATTAACAAAAATGTTTAGGGGTCACACTGCAATTCTTCAAAACAAATCATTATTAAAATGATTAAAAATCTCATGTAGGGTCTTAAATGCGAGAAATAAGGACCTAATTGCAATATTGAAAAGACAGAGTTTTTTAAAAAGAAACCTTTATTATTTTATTATTATTAATATTATTTAAATAAAAGAGCAACAACCACCAAGACGGAACCCCTCCGTCGACGGCCATCTAGGATGTCCTTCCAGGCCATCCCGATGCCTGATCTGGCATCCAAGCCCACTAGGAGCTAGAAGGAGGGAAGAGGAACACATCGAGTGGCTCTGATGAGGCACTGGACGGTCGGAGGTTGCTTCCCACCTCCCTTGTCGTTGACACGACTCCGGAGATGGCATTGGAGAAGAAGAGGTCACTAGAGGTAGCGGTGCGGTGTTTCTGGGCTCTAGGAAGGTTGAGGGCACGGAGAGGAAGGTTTCCCACCCTTCAGATGGAAGAATGGCTATGTGAGTTCCTCTCTCGATCATGCCATGGTTCAGCTACGGCGACGGCGACTATAGAGGAGGATCGAGGCTCGAATTGAGGTCTTGGAAGCTTTAGTGTGTTGGGGGAGAGCAGGGGAATGTGTCTCGAGGGTCGAAGAGGCGCTGCGAGGTGTGAGGCATCCATTTGACCCCTTGTAGGGGTCGTCTTCTTCGGCAACAGTGACTGCAAATTCGGCGAGCTCTTCCTGGAGACTTCCAGAGGATATGTCGCGGCATCTCGAGGGGTGGAGAAGCTAGGGGATGTCTATCCTAACCAAATGGAGCACGCCAGGGCACGAATCATTCACTAGATTCGTGCCCCCACCTCCCTCGCTAAAAAATCACGTCCGGTGACCCAAAAAACACTGATTCCGGCCAAGGTAGCCTCATGACCATACTGGAATTGATTGGGGAGGGTAGAGGTGGAACTAGGTGTAGGATACTAAGGCTTCTCTAGAGGGGGGGGGGGGGGGG
>JAMKQA010019130.1:0-11522 GCA_024699735.1 Posidonia australis
TTAAGTCCGAAGGAGATTCGAGTTCTGTCCGACTCCTTTAAGTCCGGAGGAGTCCTGTGCCGCTGATTCCTGGCCTCCAGGAACAGCTCTTTATTCCATTTTCTTGAATCCCCTTTAAGTCCGGAGGAGATTCGAGTTTTGCCCGACTCCTTTAAGTCCGGTGGAGTCCTGTGCTGCTGATTCCTGGCCTCCAGGAACAGCTCTTTATTCCTTTTTCTTGAATCTCCTTTAAGTCCGGAGGAGATTCGAGTTTTGTCTGACTCCTTTAAGTCCAGAGGAGTCCTGTGCTGCTGATTCCTGGCCTCCAAGAACAGCACTTTATTCCTTTTTCTTGAATCCCCTTTAAGTCCGGAGGAGATTCGAGTTCTGTCTGACTCCTTTAAGTCTGGAGGAGTCCTGTGCCGCTGATTCCTGGCCTCCAGGAACAGCTCTCAGCTCTGCCCTTTTTCTTGAATCCCCTTTAAGTCTGGAGGAGATTCAAGTTTTGTCCGACTCCTTACAGTCCAGAGGAGTCCTATGCTGCTGATTCCTAGCCTCTAGGAACAGCTCTTTATTCCTTTTTCTTGAATCCCCTTTAAGTCCGGAGGAGATTCGAGTTTTGTCTCACTCCTTTAAGTCTGGAGGAGTCCTGTGCTGCTGATTCCTGGCCTCTAGGAATAGCTTTTAGCTCTTTGCTCCTTTTTCTCGTGTCTCCTTTAGGTCCGGAGAAGACTCGAATTTTGTCCAACTCCTTTAAGTCCAGAGGAGTCCTATGCTACTGATTCCTGGCCTCCAGGAACAGCTCTTTATTTCTTTTTCTTGAATCTCCTTTCAGTCCGAAGGAGATTCGAGTTCTGTCTGACTCCTTTAAGTCCGGAGGAGTCCTGTGCCGCTGATTCCTGGCCTCCAGGAACAGCTCTTAGCTCTGCTCTTTTTCTTGAATCCCCTTTAAGTCTGGAGGAGGTCGAGTTTTATCCGACTCTTTTTAGTCCGGAGGAGTCCTATGCTACTGATTCCTGGCCTCCAGGAACAGCTCTTTATTCCTTTTTCTTGAATCCCCTTTAAGTCCGGAGGAGATTTGAGTTTTGTCCGACTCCTTTAAGTCCGGAGGAGTCCTGTGCCGCTGATTCTTGGCCTCTAGGAACAGCTCTTAGCTCTGCCCTTTTTCTTCAATCCCCTTTAAGTCCGGAGGAGATTCGAGTTTTGTCTGACTCCTTTAAGTCCGGAGGAGTCCTGTGCTACTGATTCCTGGCCTCCAGGAACAGGTTTTTATTCTGGTTTCCGTGCTATAAAGCCAACAACCAGTACAATTGCAGTTTTGCCCTGCGCAACTGAGCCAATCCAAACCTTGGATGTTGCACATAGCAAAAGCACCAGTTTCCATGTCACAAAGCCAGCAGCAAGCTGTTCGACCCTTTACAGTGCATCTGAGCTAATTTCCCTCCTAGGGGACAATCCAAGGATTATCGCTTTCATTTTTCAAGGTTCTCACTCCAGGCGGACGAGATCCATCTATCCCTTCTTTCCTTGGATTTTCGCGGGAGCGAAATCCTTTTGTTTGACCTTTGACCGGGCGGTCAAGGTCCTTTTCCTTGCATTTTCACGAGTGTGAAATCCTTTTGTTTGACCTTTGACCGGGCGGTCAAGGTCCTTTCCTTGCTTTCCTTGGATTCTCGCATGTGCGAAATCCTTTCCTTTGGCTTCCGACCGGGCGGTCAGAGTCGACCTTTGACCGGGCAGTCAGAGTCGACCTTTAACCAGGAGGTCGAGGTCTTTTCCTTTTCCTCGCGAGCGCGAGATCCTTTTCCTTGGCTTCTGACTGGGTGGTCAGAGTCGACCTTTGATCGGGCGGTCAAGGTCTTTTCCTTCGCTTTTCTTGGATTCTTGCGGGCGCGAGATCCTTTTCCTTGGCTTCTGACCTGGTGGTCAGAGTCGACCTTTGACCGAGCGATCAAGGTCATTTCCTTCGCTTTATTGGATTCTCGCAGGCGCAATATCCTTTTCCATGGCTTCTAACCAGGTGGTCAAAGTCGACCTTCGATCGGGCGGTCGAGGTCTTTTCCTTGTCCTTTTCTTTGGCTTTTGACCAGGCGGTCGTGGTCCTTATCCTTCTCCTTGGATTTTCGTAGGCGCGAAATCCAACTGTTGACCTTTTGATCGGGCGGTCAAGGTCATATCTTTTCCTTGGATTTTCACGGGCGCGAAATCCAGTTGTTCGACCTTTTGACTGGGCGGTCAAGGTCATATCCTTTCCTTGGATTTTCGTGGGCGCGAAAATCAATTGTTCGACCTTTTGACCGGGTAGTCAAGGTCATACGCATTCCTTGGATTTTCGTAGGCGCAAAATCCAATTGTTGACCTTTTGACCAGGCGGCCAAGGTCATATCCCTTTCCTTGGATTTTCGCGAGCGCGAAATCTAGTTGTTCGACCTTTTGATCGGGCGGTCAAGGTCATATCCTTTCCTTGGATTTTCGCGGGAGTGAAATCCAGTTATTCGACCTTTTGACCGGGTGGTCAAGGTTATATCCTTTCCTTGGATTTTCGCAGGCGTGAAATCCAGTTGTTTGATCTTTTGACCGGGTGGTCAAGGTCATATCCTTCCCTATGAATTTTTGCGGGCGCGAAATCCAGCTGTTTGACCTTTTGACCAGGTGGTCAAGGTCATATCCTTTTCCTTGGATTCTCGCGGGCGCAAAATCCTTTTCTGTGGCTTCTAACCGGGCGGTCAGAGTCGACCTTTGATCGGGCGGTCATGGTCATTTTCTTCTGTATTTTCGCAGGCGCGAAATCCTTTTCCTTGGCTTCTGACCAGGCGGTTGGAGTCGACCTTCGACTGGGCGGTCGAGGTCATTTCCATTCCTTTTCCTTGGATATTCGCAGGCGCGAAGTCAAGCTGTTGACCTTCGATCGGGCGATCGAGGTCTTTGCTTTTCCTTTTCTTCTGGATTTTCGCAGGCATGAAATCCTTCTCCTTGGCTTTTGACCGAGTGGTCAAAGTCGACTCTCGGCCGGGTGGTCGAGGTCTTTATCCTTTTTCTTAGATTTTCGCGGGCTCGAAATCCAGCTGTTTGACCCTTTGATCAGGCGGTCAAGGTCCTTTTCTATCCTTTTTCCTTTTGGGTTTTTGCGAGCGCGAAATCCCTTTGTTTGCCCTTAGTCCGTGCGGACAGGGCTTTCTGTTCTGCTTGACGAATAATCTATTTGTCATGCCCTTTTCTTTGGGCTGGTATCCCCAACTACTCGGTTGACAACCGTCATGCTGTCTGGCGATCAAGATGACAGGACTTAGCTTGCTTGTCATATCCCCGCCTCCTTAGGTTGATAACCTCAATAATCCGGTTGATGAGTCCGACAACTTATCATTTTCCTGCCAATGGTTCCATCTGTTTGCGGGATTTCTTTTATCTTTGCCATTATTGCAGCATCAGCATTGCATCGTCTTACAAACATCCAATCTTACATCAAGTGTCGGTTTTGCATCGACTTTCAAGATCGGCTCTTGCATTTTTTTTCTTTGCATGGGCATCACATTTCTGGCATTTAGATTAGCAGTTTCATGCATTTCGCATTTGCATTTGCATTTGGCAATAAGTCATGACTTTCGGTGCATCTGCCGGATAAGTGATTTACTACCTACAGCAAACACCATCCTTCTATAACCTCAAAATGGGGGTATCTTGTCAACCCTGAGCGTCGATCTTGCTTCCTTTCGTCCCTCGACCTCGCTTAGGGAGGGGTATCTGTAGACACCCCGATTTTGAGGTGGCTCATAGATAAATTTTCCAGATGTTGCTTTGGATGTGCCAAACTCAATCCCATCAGTTAAACCAACCACAAACCTATAGCAGGCCCACAGCCCAATTAGAAATTCAAACAGGTAGCGGAGAGCACCAAGTTAGAGCGCCTAGCTAGAGCACCAAGCAGGAGCACAGAATTGGAGCACCTAGCTGGACCACCAGGCTGGCGCACCTATCTGGCGCACCATCCTGGCGCATCAAGCTGGCGCATAGCCACTTCTCAGGCTACTAGCTGCTGGCTTTCCACCTCCCATGTCTGTAACCTTCACCAGCGAATATGCCATGGAATCTATGCCATGCTCTTCGTTTACGAGGCTGCCTGCATTCCATGGGATTACCTTTGCAAAATCCTATATAAAGACCCCCATAGGCAGCCATTTGGAGGGGCTTGAGCAAGCTAGCTACTGATTTCAGCAACCCATTCTCGTTTTCTTATGCATTCCCTTGCATTCTAGAGCATCCCCAGCCCTTTCAAAGTAACAAGGATCGTATTATCTTGGGTTTTCTAAGAAGGAATACTTGGGAAAAGGTAGGATCCTCTCTTTTCTTTTACTTTTAATCTTAGTTCTTGCACTGAATAAAACTTGCCATGAACTCCATAGATAATTTGTTTTCTTGCTGTTTACATGAGAACTTTATGATGAGATGATTGCTCCATGTGTAGAATACCTTATGTGTAAAATATATATGCAAAAATCAGCATTATAACATTTCTGTAAATTTACCTTTCATCTCTACTTCTTTTACATAGAGAACCATGATCCATGCAATCATATGCTAGGAGGTTAACAGTCAATATACCTTCTTTGTGTTTACCATTTGCATAATATTATTGATCTCATTCACTCATGCAAATTCTTAAGAATCCTATGCAAGTATACAACCATTAACCCATGATTTAGCATGATTTGAAACTAAATGATAAAAGACTTTCATTTGATTGTGTCTCATCATGTTTTAGTTTTTTTATCATCTGCATAGCTGATCTGATTAAAGAAAAATCACTGATCTCTGAAATATGGACCAGATTCTGAATCAGACAGCAGTCTGATTCAGGTTTTCTGGGAGCACCATTCTGGCGCACCAAACTGGAGCACCAGAGTGGCACACCTAACCAGAGCACCACTCTGGCGCACCATTCTGGTGCACCAGTCTGGTTAGAGAGCAAATTACCCTGTTTTCATCATCATCTGCATAGTTTCTCGAATGATTTTGACTCTGATTCTCTTGGTGTTGATTCTCTGATATTACATGTCTTTGCATGCATGATTTCAATTCAAGATGGCACTGTTTTCAAGACTTTTGCACTTTGTATACTTAGCCTATTACTGAAATCTGGTAGGCTGATTGCCCCATGAACTCCTATATGGAGATTCTTATGCATCAGCCCATGATCCAGGTAGCATGGCTAAATCTTGTTGCTTTTATTTGACATGAAAAGGGTGTGATCTTGTGTGAGGCTTGCAGCCCTTGAGCACAAGATCCATGTTATCTTTTCATGTTTGGATTTTCCTAGATATTTAAATTGCATTTCTTGAGTTTACAAGGACTTTGCATTGCATAACATTCTAGAACCCATTATTACATGACATTGCACTACATGGCTTTCTGGTGTTTTCCTCGGCACATCTTCCTGGCCCCACTAGAGCACCTAGGTGCCGCACCAAACTAGAGCACTAGTCTGACGCACCATACAGGTGCACCTGCCTGTTTTCTGTTACACACAGCAGCTTTTGGCATTGGCATTTAGCATGTTTCCTGTTTCGATTTGCTTTTGGTTTTCTCAACCGCGTCGGCCACAGCCTTAAAATGCACCTTCACTGGTACAAGCACGGAGTGCGTCCTAGGGATGCCCTGGTGCCCGAGCACTTGGGGACTCTAACCCTAGACCTGTCCTGCACCGGTACTGAGGGTAGTTTGGGTCTCCTGTACCCCGGGTCCTACAGTACCACCACAATCTTGAGGCTTCTACCCCGAACCGAAAACTCGGCAACCACAACCACGGACACGTCCCCAACATCTTTAGAGGTCTCACTACCTCATCGGCAAGTCTTGGTTTCATTGTGGTTCCTACAATTTCCATTAATCTCTTTAAAACCATATGCAATTTCTCTTTTCAAAACATTTGTCAAAACCAATGTTTCATTCATAAACTCTTTGTAAATCACACGCATTATGCATCATATTATCATCTGTGATTTCCAGCCCACACATTCAATCATGGTCATTATACCATGCATTCACCCCTCACATGGGTCCACATTTATACACATAAGCCATGTTTCAATATCTCATGGAAAACATCATTAAAAATCAACATACTCACATGCAATATTCCACAACTCATTTCCATGCATCTCATACATTTATCATGTATTTATCCATATTTATCAACACTTTTCCAAGCATTTTCAATATTGCCCTAGGTCTTGATTTGGCATACAGAATAGGTTGTCGACCGAAATATTTTGGTATACCGAATCACTGTCAGTTTTAGCAGTCCCCTGCTAGAACGGTCGATCGAAATCATCCGGTCGTCTGAAACCCCTTGATTCGGTCGACCGAATTTCCCCCGATTGTCCGAATCAGTGGTCTAGGGAACCACCTGGAGCATTTCGGCATACCAAACCCAGATCGGCATACCGTTTTCTACGATTGCAGAAAACCTCCCCGACCTTCGTCGTCACTTCTCCCCAAAGTGGGAGTACGGAGTAGACCCCTCTAAAACACCACATAAATTACAAGTAAAACATGAGGTGTAGACCTCCAAGTCTACTTCAAAACCCCTTAAACCGATCATAAAATCATTAAACATGTTGTTCTAAAGAAAATCACAAAGCCATATGGCCCATTCGATGTCACTGTAGCATGCATCAAGAATTCCACAAACATCCCACAAAATATACATGGATCAACATGATATCAACGTAAATACATCATTCCTCACAATCCAACATATTTTCCTATTTTTGCATGATTTTAACTGCATTACCCATTGATTTATCCATTAACCCTAACATACCTCAACAGACGGAGGGAAACGGAAG
This sequence comes from Posidonia australis, assembly GCA_024699735.1. Classification (NCBI taxonomy): domain Eukaryota; kingdom Viridiplantae; phylum Streptophyta; class Magnoliopsida; order Alismatales; family Posidoniaceae; genus Posidonia; species Posidonia australis. The sequence goes on from JAMKQA010019130.1 coordinate 6,825, forward strand.
GGGAACGTGTACCTGGCTTTGACGAGCCTCGTGTGTCCTCAAGCTCCGACGGTGCACGGCACTAGCCTCCCCTCCCCCCTGCACTCGTGCGATCTCCTCCGGTGCACGACTCCTCCTAAGCCTCCACACTCCCTCTCGCCCTCTCTTTGGTTTCTCCACTCCTCCCCCATGCCGCACACCTCCCTTTAAAACCACTACCGCCTGCCATCCCCACGGGTTCCGTTGACCTCCTTCCAGCCTCCCTACCGCCGACTGGACGGGATAGGCAGCCCTCCCACCAGGCCTCGTGTGTAGGGGAAATCAGGTCATGGGTGTGGTCACGGGGAGAAGGGGCACAAGTCACATGGGGTTGGTCTCTTTGACCAGGTCCACCCTCAAGTCCAAGTGGGTTTTACCCCAAACACGGGTCCCAGTTACATAACAGACCCACAAGCCACAGAAGTCACACCACAAAGGAGAAACCAGGGGCACAAAACACAGGGAGAGACCACAACCAACAAACACAACCTGGATTTGCCATTAATAAACTACACACCAATAATTACAAGGAATTCCATGGTTTATATTAAATGGAAAGCCAGGCATAGATGTTACAAATTATCCATATTATAAAAACTTAATTACATTTATTTTGGATAATCTAGACACAGCTATTACAATATTGTACTAGCTCAAGATTTAATCCTACATTACTTAGAAAAAATGTAAACGAAGTTAAATAAAGACTAAGATCAATAACCATATCAACTTCAATTTAAGCATTTTAGGTCTGATTGTTGGGTTTGAGGTTATTATGAATCAATTGGACTTTTGAGTCGTTATAAATGATAACAAAGCTTGGAATAGTCTGAAATATAAGAACTAAGTGCTACACCTAAAGGAGTGAGAGTCATCAATAAAGTCCTACATCATTTGGATATAACTATGGACTCTGACAAAGATATCAAATGTTTAAATGGAAGATATTGTAACACTCAAATATTTAGTTCAACATTACTTAGAAAAAGAAATAAGTAAGGTTAAATAAAGATTAGAATCAAATACCATATCAATTTAAACTTAAACATTTTAAGCCTATATATTCAGATTGAGGTTGTTATGGACCAGGTAAGCTTGGATCGTTATATTACTTCACAAATTGTATCTGCCATTGACGTATATTCTACTTTAACAAGAGGCCTCGAGATCGTGAACCACATTTTACATTTCCAGGATATTAATGATTTACCAAAAAATATGCAATAACTTGCTATAAGTCTTCTAGTTAATAGACACATTGTTGATACTAACCTTGCTCTACTTCTGTTCGTCATCGTTTTTGGCAATTTTCTTTTGAAACTGTTATATATATTATTAATCGTCTTCCTTCTCCTACTATAGAGAATCACACTCCCTTCTTTCTTCTTCATCACTCTAATCTTGATCATTTTCTTAAAGTTTTTGGGTGCTTAGTTTATTGTCTAACTAAAGTAAATAATACACATAAATTTTCTTATCGATCCATACCATGTGTCTTTCGTGGTTATCCTGCTAATTTTCATGGCTATAGCTATTTTGATATCAAAACTGGATGCATTTATATTGCCCTTTTGCAGCTTAACCCATCACAATATACCACACAACCTGACTCATCTTCCCATTTTTCCATTTCTTTTCCTCTTACTTCATCCATTTCTCAGCCTAGGCCCACTCCACCACAACCTCCCATAGTAGATCCCACAGTTGTCTCCTACTCATCATCGTCTACCTTTGATTCAGTCGATGCTCAACATTCTTCACTAGCAACTCATCTAATAACGCTGTTGTAAAGATCTTTAGGCTTTAATAAAGGGAGGGTGAATAGTGATTTAATAAATGTGCTTCCAATATTAAAGTTTATTTAACAAATTTTATGTTTTTAAGTAAATGACATGTAAGTTGAGGAATTTGGATACTAAACTAAAGCATATAAAGAAAGGGATAAGAGACAATGATATGCACAAGTAAAATTATAGTGGTTCAGCCTCCCCGACTTAGTTCACGTCTCAAGAACCCCTCTAGAATTTCACTAACCTGATCTTGTTCGGGGCCAAGATTGTGTCGTACACTCTTGACGAATCCTCGCCAAGCTCCGCAAAAACCGCAGCTTCCTTCTCTCAATCTGGAGAAGAACCTTTACACTTGGATTTTACAACTCTTTTTCTATAATCTCCCAAACTCAATTTGGCTAAGTGGATGGATGAAAATGGAGCTCTCTTGCCTTGGGAGTTTTTCTAATAGAGTAGGAGTGAATGCTTGGAAATAGTGATGCGTGAAGCTCTATTTTTAGTGTAGGAAGTGTTCATTCTGTATGGGTAAAGAACGGGGGCCTATTTATAGAAAAACATGGGTATAAGAATGTGTCTAACGTCTCTCTAACGTTCAACAACGGCTACTGCTTCGATATGCCGAAATCAAAACGGTCAACCGAAAAATGCAACAGTCGAGCACTTCGGTATACCGAAAATAATTCGGTATGCTGAAAACCTCTGATTCGGTATGCCGGTGAATTTCAGTATGCCGTTCTGGGTTTCTGTACTGGTTTTTCTAATCTGCACATATTTGGTAGACCGAGGAAATTCGGAATGCCGAAAATGCCCTTAGTCCTATAATGAGTGTTTTTCAATGATGGTTGGTTTTAGGGCTAAGGCAATTTTTCTATGGCTCTATGTGGATATTTGGGAAATTAATACAAGTTCCTAGGTACACGAATAAATAGAAAATTACATCAAAATAATTACAAATCTTATTTAATTTTTCTTCTCCTTTTCCTTGAATTCTTCTTGGTGGCACGTATGTCTCTATCTTCTTTGAATGTCTTCCTTTTTATGCTTGAATCTTCTGAGTTCTTCAATGGTCTTCTTTGCATATATGAACTATGAAATATTCTCATAAGGCACATTAATCTTTTGTTATCATCAAAATTAAGATATGGCTAATAAAGCCAACAATCTCTCTCTTTTTGATGATGATAAAACTACAAATATTTCAAAGTAAAACAACATATTAACTTTTCTTAGTACTCTCTCCCTTTTTGTCATTAGCAAAAAAATTTCATAAATTTTCAGCTCTCTGTCTCTTTTTGTAAAATTATTTATCCTTTTTGTCATTATACTCCCCTTTTTGTCAATTCTTAAAGATTTATATGATAAAGCTCAAGCGGTTTTTGTCTTTATTTCAGCTTATTCTAATTTTCTCCCTTATGCTCAAAGATATTCAATAATCATCAGGATCATGAGCAATATTTAAATATTACCAATTGTTGAAATTTTTGAATTAATTAAACTCCCCCTATCAATAAGTATGGATAATAACATATTTTCAGTAAAGCTCTCCCTTGATCCAAGCACGGGTAAAAAACAATCCATATTCAACAAGTATTGCAAAAAGATGAATCATTTAATGTATTGGCAAACTTATCTCAATATCACTATGATTATATGATTTTTCTTATTTTCATTTTATCATGGGCAAGAAAAGATATGACAATGTATAACATGATCAAAATAAGATATTGTAGGTTATGTCAATCAAGTCCATTTATGCATATATTTATGGTTTAAAGAACCAAATGAATGGTCAAGATATTGTAATATTCAATGCAAGCACAAACCATGATTTTAAGATTGTGAAAAATCATTAATTAAAATTGACAGAAATCATCTGTTAGAACAATCGGTCGATCGGTATATTTTGGTAGACCGAAACAGTAAAAATCGGTTAACCATTAAAAAATGGTATACCGAATCAAGGAATATTTCAGAATGCAAATTTTTAAATGTCATATTAAATCATTATAATATCCAAATGATTTTAGCTAACCCGTATTATTCAATGAGAAACTTCATTAAGCATGCATTTTAATGGGATTTATCAATATTTTTCAATTACGTATAGTCCCATGTCCCTTTTGTTCCTTGAAGAGATCAAGTACCTCCATTAAGGAGGGATTTTGGTACCCACTTTATTTTAGGTACAAAATTTATTTTGGGGATCATATCAATATTCTTTCTAAGTATCCATTTTCCTTTCTTAGTAACAAATTCATATTTATCATTTTTAGTTCTAATAAATCCATTTTCATATGGAGTCCCCTTTTTATTCACATTTCCATATTTAAAATTTCTTGATTCAAAGTTCTTCTTATTAATTGTAATCTTACTCACATCATTAAGCAAGCAATCACCTTTATTTTTCATTGATGCAATATCTTTTTCCAAAGCATCAATTCTCTCTTTTATGATGTTCAATTCATTTTTCAAGACATCATTTTCTTTCTCAAGAGTTTTATTCTTATTTCTTAATTCATCGTTTTCATTTGAAATCATTTCCTTTTCAAGCTTTTCATTAATAAAACTTTTATTTAAGTTTTTGTATTTAGCATTCAAGGATTTATGTTTTGTATAAAGTTCATTGAATGCAACAAGTAATTCATCTATAGAAAAATCTTCAATATTATTTAAAGATGAAATGTCACTAAACATAGCCATAAAACATGAGTGAGCTACTTCACCATAGGAATCTTCATCAGTAGAAGAGTCACTATCATCCCAAGTGGCTTGGAAGGCTTTCTTTTTCTTAATTTACTTTTATTATTTTTATTCTTCTTTTGAGTTTCATTTTTCTTTAAAAAAATTTTGAACTTATGAGTTATAAGAGCAAGATCTTCCTCATCTGAAT
>JAMKQA010019133.1:0-12427 GCA_024699735.1 Posidonia australis
TTTCATAGGTGAAATCAAGGAAGACCGATTTTATCAGGCGTACGAGGGTGCCTAACACCTTCCTCGTGCGTAACAGGGATCCTTACCCACAGCTTTTTAGTTTTCGTAGACTTGTCCTTATTATTTTTTGCATGATTTTTCATGTTATGGTTTTCCTTGTCTTCCATAATAGATTAGGTGGTGACTCCATTTATTTTGCTTTTTCGATGTGATTTTGCCGACCGATTTCGCATTCATTTGCGGAATCTCCTCGCCGGCATGGTTACACTAATTTAAAACTAATTAATTAAGTCACAAAAACCTAAAATGATTAAAACCTAAAAACCCTAATTCATTAAATTAATCCCAAAAGAAACTAACTTAAAATCTCATAATTAAATTCAAACTCCTAAAAACCCTAATTTAAAAAACAATTAAACTTCAAAATCACAAAATCAAAATTTAATTAAAATCACCACAAACAAATAATTAAAATCAAAAACTTAAAACAAAATCAAAAATACTAAAAAAAAACCCTAAAAACCTAAAAACCAAAATCAAAACCAAAACAAAAAAACAAAACAAAAAAAGAAAAAAACAAAAGCCCACAAAACCAAGCCCGTTAAGCCCAAACCATTTTAATTGAAAACTTAGGAACTTGAAAAAATAAGTGAATAGTCTTCTTCCTCCCCTCAACCAGACCCACTCTCCCCTTTCTTCCCCAACTGCACCCACTCCTCTCCCACACGAAGACCAACTGCCAGCCACGCCCTCCTCGTGCATTCCACATCCCTTAAAAACCAAGAAAAACCGCAATAGAGAGGAGGACGATCAGGAGAGAACGGAGAGGAGAAACAGAGCACAGAGACCTCCAAAGAGACCCCCTGCAACAGCCCTGTTCCTCCACTACCACCACATCCAGAGCTTTTCCCTTCATCACCTTTGCAACCGAGGAGACCCCTTGAAACCCGCTGGAGCATCAGCTTAGAAGAGCGCCGCCGTCGAGCTTCGCCGGAGGACAACCAACCCATCATCCCTGGTACTTTCACCCCCCACTTTTAGTTTCCAATTGAGCTCCTTCAGGCAAAATAAAGTCTCCTGTGTCCTTTAGATTGCATCCCAGCGGAGTGCATAGGTCCTGTGCACCGTTATTCTTGCCTCCAGTGGTGGGTTCACCTCCACCGGCGAGGCCAGAGGCCTCCAGGTCTGAGGAAGGCCCTATGGGCCACCCCTCCTTCTCCTCCCTTTTACCCCTTGCTCCCTAAGCCCGCGGATGGCCTCGCAGAGGCCTAGGCAGACAGAGCGCCGCTCGCCGTCGCCGTGGGAGATGACCGGAGTCATCGCCGGTGAATCAAGCGGGAGGGGTGGTCTGAGGGAACCCAGATCTCCGCACAACCTCCAGGAGCACCGTTGCGGGCCCTCAGAGCTCCCGAACCATTTCCCACGCTCCTCTGCCGCTGCAGCCCCTCCTGTGACGTCGACAAGACACCTCGTCGGAGCTCGTGACGGGGGGAGTGCCCCACGTCGTTCCAGCCTCATCTGCGACGCTCCACAACCCTGCCGTGCCTCGCCGAAGGTTCCCCAGTGCTCGCCGCAACGTCCCAGCCACGAAACCGCCACCAAGAGCTTCTATCATCGTCTTCTCCAACGATGACCGCTGCACGCCGGAGCGCGAGGTGGGGGAGGCCTCTCAGGCCTCCCTAAACGAGATCACCGCCATGGAGGAACTCGTCGTGGTATCCCTGTGCTTCCCAAACCGCCGTCGCTGCCTTCCCGCCGCAGCGCTGCTGCTGGGAGATCGTCGGAGTTGACGCCGGAGACAGATCGCCAGCGATCCGCTGGCAATCTTCAAATTGAATAGATTTAGGATTTTTTTCTTTTTCCTTTTTAAATTTTTTTAATAATTACATTTAGGTCCTTATTTTAATTACTTTTAGGTCCCTACAATTGCTTTCAGGTCCTTATGCCTTGCATTTAGATCCTTTCCTACATCCATGTCCTTTTTTATTACCCTTAAGTCCTTTTTTTTATTACACTTACGTCTGTTTTTTTATGTTTAAGCCCGCGAAAATTTAAATAAGTTTCATTTGTTTTTTATTCATGTAAATATTGCATTGTTTCTCCTATTTAAATGATAATTTGCTTCTCAGTCCCATATATTTTTATTTCTTCATAGTAAGACCCCTAATTCATGTTTTCTTTGCAAATGAGTCCTGAAAATTTATTTTGTGACCCTTGACTTTTCATAATTTAAAATTGCATTGTGAATATTGTACTTTTTGTCCTGTTTAAATTTCAATTGCATTTCAATCCTATTCATACATGTTTTATCACACTAAAACCCCTGAGATTATGTTTTCATTGCATTTAGGTCCTAGTCTTTTGCATAAAACCCCCAGAACTTTAAAAATGAGTTTTTCATGTGTATTTTGCATCCTAGACCTCAGGAAACTTCATAATTGCACTGACCAACATAAAATCCCAATTTTTATCACATTCAGGTCCAGAAATTTTGTACAAAAGTCCCTAGATTCACATCAAATCATTCCTAAACATAAAATTCACATTTTGACCCTTAGATTAATTTCAAATCCATTATTTATGATTTTTATTCTTTTCCTACATATTTTGGGGCATTTTTCACTCATTGCATTTCATGTTTTGCATTTAATCATTGATTCCGTTTAAAAATCATGTTTTCACTGAGATTTGATCTTTAGCCATACATGTTGGTCACATTTGCACTTATGTGTGAATTTTGCACTTCAAACCTTGAATTTTCAAGAAATTATCCAAGTGCAACTTTTAAATCCCTATGCCACATTGTCATTGGACCCATCATTTGCATGTTAGAATAGGGGTCGTGAACATGTTTTTTATCTAGATTCTCACTGCTTTTGTGAATTTTGCATTTTGGCCCTTATGTTTGTCCTTTATTATGTTTAAATCATTTTGTTGATTTTCTCCCCCATGTTTCTTGCAAATAACATCTTCTAGACATTTGGCACACATTTTGACATAACTTAGGCCATGCATTATCCCCATGCATACATTTATCACTTTTGACCACTGAAATGACCAAATTGCCCTTGTGCTATCAATTCATGCACGTGTGTCTGTTATTGCACCAAGTCACGCATAACCTTTGTCTACAACATTCCTTAGTGAATTTTACCCATTTAGGTACATTTCCATGCATTTTTGCAATGTTTTGCTGTATTTGCACTTTAGTCCCTCCTTTTTGGATAAGTCTGTATTTCATGCATTCTACCGTGGTTTTTCTCCTGTCTGTTTTCAAGTTCCCTCATTTGATATTCGATTTAACTATCTTTATTCCATGTTTTCATATTTTCCTGATTTGATTTGGATTTCATCGCCCGAGGGCGTACATTAACAGGTCTGAGGGTTGACATTTGACCCCATCACGGATTATTTTTCCCCTTTTTGATTTTCACGACTTTTTTCATGATTCTGAGAACCCAGGTTGACTCGACATTTTATCCTTTTGACATCAACATAGTTTTCGGAGGCGTTCTTTACAAAAACATCGTCATTTCATGTGATTTTCTGCGATTTTGTCAATTCATGTGGATTTCTCCGTAATTTTTGCACATCGTCTTTCACATCTATCCAGTATTGTCTTGGTACTCACATCAGCATAATTAGAACACAATCTAGGCATAACAAACACTCATTTAGCCTCAAACAAGCGAATTAGACTAGAAAGATCGAGTTTCTCGAGCGTACGGGAGTGCCTAACACCTTTCCCGTGAGTAATAGGAATCCTTTCCCATCCTCTGGTCAGTAGACATCTGGCCTTCACGTTTGCGTCTCATTCATTTACTTTTAGTGATTCGTTTGTGGTTTTCCTTGTCTTTCCCTTAAAAGACCAGGTGGCGACTCCATTTCTCTCTCTCTCGTCCCATCTCGCGCCCTCGCCATCTCGGCATTGCTGTGGCCTCCTCCCCCTCTAGCCCGACCCCTGCGCCGGATCGGCCCCCGGGCCGTGGGCACGGTCACACCAGGTAATGTAGAAAGATATAAGACTCGTCTTATCACTAAGAGAATTACTTAAAAAGAAGCATTGACTATAAAGAGACTTTCTCATTAAATTTATCGAAAGATTCTTTTCGAATTGTTATGGTATTGGTTGCTCACTTTGACCATAAACAACACCAAATACATGTAAGAACGATATTTCTCAATGGTAACATTGATGAAACGATCTATATAATACAACCAGAACACTTTGCATTAGGTGACGCAAAGAAAATTATTTGTAAACTTACAAAGCCCATTTATAATGTAAAACAAGCATCCTGTCAGTAGTATTATAAATTTCTTTAAGTTGTCATCTTATTTAGTTTTGAGATAAATTTAAGAGATGATTGCATATAACATAAGTTCAGTGGTAATAAATATATTTTCTTGGTTTTGTATGTTAATGACATACTTCTTGCCACTAATAATATAGACTTACTTAAAGAGACCAAAAAATTTCTTTTAAACAAATCTGAGATGAAAGACATTAGTGAAGCTTCTTTTGTATTAAAAATTCAAATACTTCAGGATCATTCTCAAAGTATTCTTGAATTATCACAAAACAAATATATATAAAAAGTCCTTAAAGATATGCCTTAAGTGGGTGCAATCTAAGAAATATCCTTGTGGCTAAGGGAGACAAGTTTAGTCTCAAATAATGCCCTAAGAATGATTTTGAACGTAAGGAAATGCAAAAGATTCCATATACTTAGCAGTTGGGAGTCTTATGTATGTTGAAGTTTGTACGCGTCCAAATCTTGTGTCTATTGTTGGCATGTTAAGCAGATATTTAAACAATCTAGGTCTGGATCACTGAAAAACTATGAAGTAGGGTATGTGGTATATACAAAGATTCAACGACTCTGCACTTGTGTATAGGAAATCGGATCAACTGAAAATCATTAGTATACTTACTCTGATTTTGTCGAATGCTAAGATAGTCGTTAATCCACTTCAAACTATGTATACTTGCTAACGGGTGGAGCTACATCAAGAAAAAGTGTCAAGCAGATACTTATAGTTTCTTCTACTATAGTGTGACCATGCCCGCCTGGGGATCCGACGCGAAGTCGGCCAGAGGGAGGACATCACAGCCATGCCAAAATGGCAAAGACGCAAGAGAGGATAAAAGTTAAATGAAAAGGAGTCGTCACCTAGTCTTTTAAGAGAAAAACGAGAAAAACTACAAACAAACCACAAATGATGAATGCATGAGATGCAAATGTGAATGTCAAATGTCTACTAACCAGAGGATAGGTAAGGATTCCTATTACACACGGGGAAGGTGTTAGGCACCCCCGTAAGCCCGAGAAACTCGGTCTTTCTAGTCTAATTTGCTTGCTAAAGGCTAAATGAATGCTTGCTTAGCCTAGATTGTGTACGAAACATACTAATATGAATGACAAGACAAGACTAGATGAATGTGCAAGATGGTATGCAAAAACTGCGAAAAAATCAACATAAAAGATCGCAATCATGAAAAACGACACGACAAAGAAAATCAAATGAAATGACAAGATTTTTGGCAAAAATGGTTCAGAAAATCATACAAGCCTCAAGAAAGTCATAACTGCAACCGACACAGGTCGTTAGAATCATAGAAAACAATGTGAAAATCAAGGCAGAAAAATTGCGAAGAAGCCCACGCAAAACAGGTAAACTTTGACATGTGAAGTCATTCACATAAAATGACAACGTTTTTCGAAAGAACACTCTGAAAAACCACACCGAAATCAAAAGCACCAAAAAATGCAATAGACCCAAATCATTAGAATTGCAGAAAACACCATGAAAATCCGAATGGAAAAATTGCAAAGAAATCCACATAAAACAAGCAAACGACGACATATGAAGAAAATCACATAAAATGATAGTGTTTTCGGAATGACTACTCGGGAAAGCCACATCGATATCAAAAATATAAAAAGTGGGATCAACCCAAGTCATCATAATCGTGGAAAAAGTCTTGAAAATCAAAAAGGAGAAATAATCCGCAAGTTGGCCAATGTGAGCCTTTCGGTCAGTTAGTGTACGTCCTTAGGCACTAAAATCCAAATCACATAGAACATAATCTGAAATGTAGGAGTAAAGAAAGTTAAATTGAATGTCGAGTGAGGGACTTCAAAAACAAAGTAAAGAAAAATACATGAAAGAAACATATAAGATGCAAGCTTACTAAAAAGGGATGGACTGATACGCAAATGTGATAAAAACTATGTAAAATGCATGAATGTGTACTTAAGTGTGTAAAAGGAGCTAAGGAATGACTTGGACAAAGATTATATAGGACTGAGTACAAAAACTAACATACATGGGCATGAATAGGTGGCACAGGGGCAATTTGGTCATTTCAATGGCCAGATGTGATGAGTACATGTATGAGGATGATGCCTAATCTGGAATATATCAAAATGTGTGCGAAATGTCCAGAAAATGTTATTGACAAGAAAACATACAAAGGACAAGGTTTTAAAAACAATAAAATGATGTAAACATAGTAAAGGACAAGACTAGGGACTAAAATGCAAAATTCATGAAAAAGGGGAAAATCATGATTAAAATATATTCAATGGCCTTTGTCTTAGTGTGCAAATGATTGAATCGAATGACAATGTGGCACTGAGATGTGTGAAAATTGCACCTTGGTAACTTCCTGAAAACTTTGGGTCTAAAGTACAAAATTCACACATAAGTGCAAATGTGATTAAAATATGAAACTAAAGATCGATTTACAATGCAAACATGATTTTCAAAGGAAATCTATGATTTAATGCAAAATATGAAATGCAATAAGTGGAAAATATCGAAAATATGTGAGAAACAATTAAAACCCTAAATGATGGATTTAAAATTAATCTAAGGGTCTGGATGCAAATTTTCTATATTCTAGGATTATTTGTTAAGAACCCAGGGGGCTGCATGCAAAATTACAGGACTTAAATGTGATAAAAACTAGACTTTTGTGTTGAACAGTGCAATTATGAAGTTTTTTTAAGGTTAGATGCAAATTTTACAAAGAAAAACTCATTTTGGGGGCTCAGTGCAAAATATCAAAACTTAGTTGTGAAGAAAATATGAAGCAGAGGCTTAAATGTGATAAAACAAGCATGAATAGAACTGAAAATGGGATAAAATGTGCAATATTTACAATACAATTTTTTAAAAAAGGAAAATACAGGGGTCAAAGAATAAATTCCTGGGACGTAATTGCAAAGAAAACATGAATGCAGGGGTTTAAAAGTGAGAAAACACATATTTACAGGACTGAGAATGAAATTAAAATGAATTAGGATAAATAATGCAATATTTACAATAAAACTAAACAAATGCAATTTAAAATGAAAGTTTAGGCACTAAAGAGTCAAAATCAAGGACCTAATTGTAACGTTTTAAAAACTAAAGGAGCTCTCAAATAAAACTAAAAATAACTAACAGTCACCGTCGGTAACTCAAAGATCGTCGGTGGCGACGACCTGGGAGACTCATCTGAGCCCTCCCCGAGGCTGATCGGCGATCAGGGGAGCGGAAAAGATGGAGGAGGAAGCAGTAGAGAAATCCAACGGTGAGGATCAGACTCCCAATGGCTGGAGCGCGTCGTTGATCCCTCCTGTCGATGTTCTTCCCCGGCAACAGGGGGCCTCCACTTGCAGTGCACCCAAGGGCGGTGACCTGGCGCGGCGACGATCGGAAAAGCTCTAAGGCAACACTACGAGGCTCCGGGGAGTTGCGAATGAGGTTGAAACGGCCTAGGGGTGCTTCCCCCTTTACGGGCTCCGATGGGATGGACTGTCGACGTCAAGGAGGTGTTGCAACGACGGAGGCGGTCTGGTGGAGACCAGAGGATCTTCGGAGGGTTAAAGGAGCTTCCAGTGGCAGTGGTCTGAAGCAGGCGTGCCCGGAGTATCCTAGGAGAATCCACGGCTGAGGCGGTCATCGACGGAGCAACGACGACGTCCTCAGGAGCTGGAGGGCCCTCCCCTGAGTGATAGGGACTCAGGGAGGAGGAGGAGGAGGAAGGGGGAAGAGAAGAAGGAAAGGCTCATGGAGCCTTGCCAGGAATCAGGAGGCCTGAGGCCTCATCGACGACAGAGAACACATCGCCAGAGGGCGGTCGACAGCATACAGGGGGTGCGTCTCCATCGAAACGCGACTCAATGGACTTACAGGAACTAAGGGACCTAAGACAGAGAAGAAAAAAAGTGAACAAGATCAGAGAATTACCTGACTGGAAGATGTGCTTCCTCCACGTTGTCGATCCTCCCTCGCAAGGCCTGGTTGCTACTAGATTGGGCATGAGCTCAAGAGGGAAACACCAGAGATCATGGGGAATCACAGAGCTGCTCCAGAGATCGCGGGATCCCGTCGGAGGAGTTGTCGGAAAACTCAGGCAGACTGCTTGAGAGGAAGGAGGCAGGAATTATTTTTTCATTCCCTAAGTTTTTGATTAAAGGATACATGGGCTTACTGGGCCTGGCGATTTGCGCTTGGTTTTAAGGTTTTCTTGTTTTATTTTTGTTTTGGGGATTTTTTTAGGGATTTTAGGGTTTTAATTTGGGTTTTGTAATTTGAGTTAAATTTTTGATTTTGTAACTTAGGGTTTAATTAATTGATTTTAAATTAAGGTTTTAATTACTTTGGGGTTTTTAGGATTTTAATTATTTTAGGGTTTTATGTTCTTAGATTTTAATTAGGATTTTGAATTTAATTAGGTTTTTGGATTTTAATTAGGTTTTTAGTTTAATTAGGGTTTTTGTGTTTTAATTAGGGTTTTGAGTTTAATTTAGGGGTTTTGGATTTTAATTAGGGTTTTGGGTTTAATTAATTAGGGTTTTTAATGATTTAAATGGATTTTGAATTTAATTAGGGTTTTCACTTAATTAATTGGATTTTATTTAATTTTGGCTTAATTAGGATTTTCATTTGATTAATTGGATGTTGAGTGCTTTAAATGAGTTTTTTTTGGTTTTAATTCTTAATTATTGTTTTTCTTTGATTAGGTTAGAGTGAACTGGTGTAGGCCTGACTGAGCTTATGTAGGCTTGAGGGTTTTGGTAGAGCTAAAGTTTAGGTATTTAGGTTTGAAAATCAAGGTTTTGGTGGTCGCAACCAGCACATCTTTCTAGAGGAGCCTGCTGCCAAGTGATTTCAAAATCGAGGTATCTACATATAGCAACTAAATATATAGCATGCTATGATACATCCAATCAGAGAATATAACTAAGAAATTTTATCATAGGTCTATTGATTATAAATGGAATTGAAAGACTACTTAGACTATGTTGTAATAATAAATCTGCAGTACTATATTCCAATAATAGGAACTCATCAAAGTTTAAGCATATAGACATTAAGATCCTTATTGTGAAAGAAAGAATCCAAAGTAATCAGTTGTCTATAGAACATATTAAGACAAACTCTATGATTGTAGATTCTCTTACTAAGGAAGTACCACCCAAGGTCTTTTATAAGTATGTCGCTCATATGAGTGTTGTACTATTTGATGATATATAGATTTAGTAGGCGTTTGTATTTAGATGCTCTATTGTAATAAACATTGTTTTCAGTAGAAACAAAGTTTTCAGTTATTTACATTCTGAATATTTATGTTGATCTCATTAAAGTTTAATGTTAGACCAATTAGATATAGACGTATTTAGATTACTTCGTTTAAATTCCATGCTATAAATCTACATTTGATCCATGTCGTTAGTTATATTAACATTAGCGACCATTGTGGGTTGAATTTTGCTTAAAGTAATGAAAAGCTTTTTTATTCCATGTTGGTACAATTAATGGGCTGGATTATAAAAGATGTTTTGGTTAAAATAGCCATTTTGAGCTCATAAGGTTTTAATACTTTAATTGTTAATTTTATGTGTGGCTTAAGTAGGAGATTGATGAATTAAAATATAATTAAATATAAACTAATATAAAATCAATTAAAGTATTATAAGCTATTTTGTAATTAGACTTGTTAAAAAGTATTATAGGCTATTTTGTGATTAGGCTCATTAAAAGTGATCTATTTGATGTTGGGTTGAGCCTATTAACATATTAAATGGTGTGGATTTAATATGTAAAGACCATTTGAACATATTTCTATTTATTGATAGGTTAAATTAAAAATATGTATAATTATAGAATTCTATAAATAAGGAGTCGTGATTCCCAAACCCCAGACTGTTTGACCTCTCTTCTCTCTCCCCTTCATCTAAAGAAAGACAAAAAAAGAGAAGTTTGATGGTTTGGAAGATCAGATCTCGTGCATATGATCAAGGATAATCACTCAAGTTTTCATTATGAATTTAGATACACTTCCAATATGTTTGATCTTTCTCAATTTATCATGATTAGACATGTATGGGAAAAACATATGGTTTTCCCATTTGTGTTCTTCCCTAATCTCGACGTATATCAAATCTATGTGGTATATTAATTTGCAACAATATAAGTCCATTATCAAGTGGGGTGTGGATGAAGAAGAAAGGATTCCAAAGGAGTAATGTTCGTATTGGGTTTCATAAGACTGAAAAGGAAATTATTTGTAATTAAAGATAAAACGATCAAACAAAGCAAATATTTAATAGTGTTTATCTAAAAAGGCGGTTTATTATAATTTACCATAATTGAAGGAGTTAAGTTGTAATGAAAAAAAAGTTTAGAGTATTAAGTTGTAAAACTCGAATAATTGGGGGATTCAACTATAATTTAACCCTTAAGGGGGATAAATTATAACTAAAAAAAGTTTAGGGTATCAAGCAAAAAACATGAATAGTTAAAGAGAATAAACTGTAATTTATAGTAAATTACAAAGGATAAACCAATCAAATCATACAAAAATTTAAGATCATTTACCAAAAAGGAAGTTTGTTATAATTTACCATAGTTGAGGAAAAGAAGTTGTAACAAAAAAAATTAAGGTATTAAGTTGAAACAGTGAATAGATGAGGAAGGTAAACTTTAATTTATCCTTTTTTCTTATTGAAATAGGAATCAAATTTCTTACATATCAACAAGGAATTAAATTCTCAAGAAAAGTGGGAATTTTATTCCCAAAGAAATGACCATTCTAACCATATTTTCGTACCAAATGTAGGAATGATTCCATTAAGATTCATTCAATCTTACATTCCAATGTACCAAATGTCACATTAAGATCCAAAAATGCATGAGGAATTAAAACTACCGTCTAAGAAAAATACATGATGAGATGAACGACAACCAACAAAAAAAAAACTTATTATTGCTATTACCTACCATTTGCCAAAAAAAAAAATGACTAAAACAATCTGAAGCGAACTAAATAATCAGATGCTCCAACTATCATCGTAGACTCGTAGTTTACCAAAAAAGTTACTCTAATTGAAGTTTTCTTCGTTACTCTCTTGGTATTATTTATAAGACAACAACGAAGATACTCGTATTTTCTTCTTGTCTCTTTAACATCTCTTGTTTTCTCTTAATATAGGAACACAAACGACAGAAGCTTTCTCAATAAGATATTGTCTTCTCTTTTTTTCTTTCTTAGTATTAATTCAAACGTATGTTATAAACAAATAATTCAAAACTTGTGGATTTATAAATGTAATCATGATCATAGTACCAAAAATTAGCATATGTCAATGAAATTTCAGCGACGTGTCAATTTTGTAAACCTTCGACGTGAAATAGGCATGAAAATCCAAAAATACTGGATTTCGTACTCGTATTTTGCTAATACTCGTTTATTGTGTATTTTTTACACTAAGGCTCCATGTAAATATAATTTTGGAATAGATTTTGGATGTAGAATCTTGTTTCTGTGCACGTAAATTGAGATAGAATAGTTGTAAGATTATGGATGTAAAATCTGAATAATATTGAATCTGTTTGAATGTAGGATTATAGCTTTGATTTTGATGTAAAAGGTGAAGTAAAAAATATATTCTCCTATAATCATTCTAAAGTTAGATTCTCTAACAAAGTATTCTCACATAATTAGTTTTGTCTCAATTAATGTACAAAATCTGTCATTTCACTAACTGTTTGGTTCAACTATTGGTATTATCAATGTTCTTTTACTATTTGCTTATGCAAAATCTTTAACAAACAAAGCCTTAAAAGGACCCAAGTCAATTGACATAGTCAATTTATAAGCCGATAAAGTCAATACTAGTTCCTAATATTGTTGCTCTTGATCTACTGTAGCATGTTGACAACTACTTCTCTTCCTTATGTTGGTCACTTCTCCAATAGTGAAATCCTCGTGGATTCTATGAAAAAGCAATATGTGTGATGATCCTCAATGAAACTCCACATCTCTGAAGTGTTCTTTTATATTTACTTTCTTTTGATATAATCAACTACCATAATGTAGTTGACCAGGGAAAGTGGAACTCACACCTCTTTCTCAGGTTTGAATCTTACG
>JAMKQA010019134.1:0-11261 GCA_024699735.1 Posidonia australis
AAAAAAAAAAATGTTCATAAAATTTTTGAACTTCCAACCTTTCTTACCGTCACAATGAGGTTTTAATACTTGATGAAGTGATTGTAGACAATCTCCGTATAATTTTTAAGGTTAAAAGTGTTGGACCTGCTTCACATGGGTGATTTTTTTATGTGTACGAACGTCCTTTTTTATAAAAGGGTGCATCTTCTTCACCTATAAAACATTAAAGGGGTTGTCATTTAGGCTTCTCAATGGTGTGTGGTTGGATTAGGTTCAAGCCAATCCGTTATCCAACCATATCTAAAAATGGGTAACAGATGTGAGGATGAATCATAAGAAAGTTTCTACCATTACCCGATTTGGGTTGTGGGTTACCGGATCTAATATGCAAGCTTTCACAATCTATCAGATGTGTAAAAAGGTCAAAGCAGCCTGTGGGCGGCCCAACCTGCCTTTCCCAATCAGGATGAGTTGAGCTAGGGGTCAGGCACTCAGTTGCAACGGCTAGAAAAATATCCCAGTTGTTGCATTCTTCTTCTTTTTTTTAGTAATCGTTGTCAACAGTTGTATTTTTTTAAATTCTTAAATTCTCTTTATTTCTTCTTTTCCTATAATTATCTCTTCACTCCATTTCTACCGTCGACATTCTCAATTCTTTTGTACTCTCTTTACACATTGTTAGTTCTCTCCTTCTACATTGACGTCCACAATTTTAGTCCACAGCTCCACCATTTCGCCTCCACAACTTCATCATTCCGCCTTCATTGCTCCATTGTTACAAATTCTTGTATTTCTAATCCTTCTAATTTTGTTTATTTGTTTATTCTCAAATTTTTTGATTTTATTTTTTTGATTATTTTGAATAGTTACAATGACTAGCTCATTAAACCAAGATATCCTAACCTAAGATTCTATAGAAAATATAGGTTTACAAATCCAATCCATAGCCATTCAAAAAGTTAAGAGAAGAATAGTTCCTTGTTGAAAAGATTTAACTCCAGACCCAACCAATGATGAAAAATGTTATTGCAATTATTGTGGTAAAGACCTTGTAAAAAAGTGTGTCAGGAAAGATTTAACTCTAGATTCAACTAATGATTAATAATGTTATTGTAATTGTTGTGGTAAAGACTTTCCTAATGGTCATCTAAATAGTCATTTTTTAAATTATAACGAAAAAAATCAATTAGAAGAAAAAAACAGATTTTAAACAACTTCAATTGCAAGTAAAATCTAATGGTGTAATTAATTGAAAATATTCTACGAAAGAAACTAAACTTGGATTAACAAAATTTATAATTCAATATGAACAACATTTTATATTTTCTAAAAATAAAAATTTTGCTATTTATATGCAAACATATATAAATCCACAATTTAAAAGTCATTCTAGAAATACAACTAAAAATATAATACACAAAAAAGTTATTCAAGATAAAGATTTTTTAATTCAAATGTTTTTTAGTTTATTATGTAAAATATTATTATCTTCTGATATTTGGACAAATCCAAATAATTTTCTTTACTTATGTTTAACTACACATTAAATAGATATATCTTGAAATTTACAAAAAACAATAATTACTTTTAAAATATTTAATCATCTACATACTCGTAAAGCTATTGCAAATGTTATAGAAATAATTACTAGAGAGTTTAAAATAAATAATATAATTAAATTAATTTCTTTTGATAATACTACTAATAATAATTTTACAATAGATATATTAAGAAAAAAAATTTAAACCTTATGCTAAATGGTGATTAATTTCATTGTAGATGTAGTTGTCGTATTCTTAATTTAATTGTACAAAAATGTATATAATGTATTAGTCCATATGTAGAAAATATTATATTATCTATTTTATAAATTCAAATATTACTTAAAAGATTTCAAGAATTTAGACAATTATGTGAAGATAATGATGTCAAACCTAAAAAATTTAAAATGAATATTCACCATAAATGGAATTCAATATATGATATGTTAAGTTCATGTTTACCTTATAGTAACTTCATTACAATGTATTATAATAGAAAATCTAATAATCTTTTAAATGATGTGAAGATAATGATGTCAAACCTAAAAAATTTAAAATGGATATTCAACATAAATGGAATTTAATATATGATATGTTACATTCATGTTTACCTTATAGTACTTTCTTTCCCCTCCCCTCCCAATTCCTCCTCCTCTTCCTCATCTGCCTCTCCCTCCTTCTCTCCCCAGTCCGACTAGAACCCTCCTCCCCCTCTTCCTCCGTGCTACGCCTCCCCACCGACCACCACGGCAAATGGGACGCATGCCCCGAGACGGGGTCCAGGCCGACGTCGTGTCCAGTCAGCTGCTTCTACCCCGACCCGGTATGCGGTGTGGACGGCGTGACCTACTGGTGCGGGTGCGCCAATGCCGAGTGCAGCAGCGTACGCGTGGTGAGGGCGGGGTTTTGCGAGGTGGGGAGTGGCGGATCCGGACAGGCGCTGCTCCTCGTGTACATCGTCTGGCTCATCATTTTGGGGTTCTTCGTTTGCTTTGGGTTCTTCTGATCCTTCCGCCCTAGAAAATTTGACAGGTTAGCGTGAATGCAAAGCTCTACGATTTCATTCATTGCCTCTGGCTTAATGAGGCACCAGTTGGGGAGCTTCAATAGGGCATCTCCCGTCGCCTTGCCGACACTCTCCTCTCCCGCCAATCTCTTCTTGCGGCTGCTTCTTGTGGCTGGTCGTGGCCTGTGGCCTCCTCCCAAGGCCTCTTGCGGTTGGTAGTAGTTGTGGGTGAACCATCTTCACCCGCCACTATCTTTTCCCGTTGGATGCCTTGGCCGCCGCTCCGCCGTCGCTCTAGTCGGCTGTTTCTTGCAGCTGGTTGTCACCGATGGCCTCCCCCACTAGCAGATCTACGCCTACTCGCTGGGACTCTCCTCTCCTCCGCCTCCTTCTGGTTCTTACCCTCCTCCTCTCCGTCAGAGCATAGTCTCGTCGACGGATTCGGTCCCTTGCCTACTTGCAGACGGGATCAGTCTCTCGTCGACGTTGGTCTTCTCTCATCGAAGTAAACAACTAGAAGGTATAAACCTCAGCTAAAACACTTTCTTACCCCTTTCTCTGCATATTGATCTGGAATTTGTTGGCATTTTATGGCATTTGTTGGCATATGTTGAGCTTTACGGTGAAACTTTACTTTGATCAACTGTTCTAGGGTTAGGGCATTTGTTTGCCTGAATCCGAACACTCTGATTGTGATATGGAGGATGAAATTATAGTTTCTTTTCTACTGGAAAATTTTCTTTGGTTCCTGATTATGCTTGTGAGTCTTAGATTGTGATTTGTCTCTAACGGATGCTGTTTCTATTCCGACGACTCCATCTCAGGGTTCGTCGGTCCACCGAAGAAGAGGCATTACATTATTGTGGCCTTTCGATTCTCGGGGTCGACAGATCTAGTGATCCGGAGAGCTGGATATCTTCTTCCTCTGACGCAGTATATGACCCACTCTCTTCCCTTAGGGTTTTCCCTTCGTCGATCACCTCTTGGCTTTGAAAAAGATGACAATATGCGTGCAATAATTTCTTTGCAAAGTGATCGTGTAATGGAGCATACTACTCATGTCCCGCGACTGCCTCATCAGATCAATGAGTACGAAGTCCTTGCTCTGGATTAATGTTTTATTAATCGAATTTTTTAATTTTTGATACAATTTGAACACTTTGTGTGAGCCTAGGGTGTTATCGCCTATTGTTGGCCATTCTTGTTTTTGTGGTGGGAATTTTTTTATCCACTTGGACTGTAATATGGTTCTGAATTTACTGTGTCTGAACTTTTCATTAATATAAAGTTTACCGTTAACAAAAAAAAAATTGTTTACCTTATAGTAACTTCATTACAATGTATTATAATGGAAAATCTAATAATCTTTTAAATGATGACGATTCGAATAACTACATTATAATTTATAAGTTTTTAAAATGTTTTTATTCTACTAGTAAGGACTTGTTTGGACAATATTATCTTACTACTTCTTATCTTTTACCTAATCTTTTTAAAATTATTATTGTTTTTGCATCATTTAGATATGTCCCATGTTTTATTACAATAATGGTACAAAAATATAATTCTTGTTAGAATGAACCTTCAATGTGGTATTGTTTAGCAATAATAATGGATCATAAGTATAGATTTGTCACTTGTATGGTAATGATTGATGAAATTTTTACTAATATAAATAAACTCGACCAAGTAGATGAATTTAATTCTAAAGTTAAAGGCAATTTGTATAAATTATTTTAACGAATATGTTAATTAATTTAGTTGTAGCAGTAATTCTATGGTTGCTCTTCACTCTCTTTTTATAAAAAAAGAAAATGATGATGATTATGCAATGTAGAGTAAAAAAAAAAACAAAAAGGATAAATATTCCAAACCAACATGTAATAATGAATTAGAAACTTATTTAGAATATGATTTTGGTTTTGACGAAAGTATTAAATTAAAAGTATTAAATTGATGGTCTAGTAACTCATATAGATATCGCATTGTTTAATGTATGACAAAAGATTTATTAACAATTCCAACATCCACTATGACATCAGAGTTTGCCTTTTCTACAGATAAATTATTAGCAAAATTGATGGTAACTTTGGTTTGTCTAAAAAACTGGTATGATGCTATAGATCGAATTTAAAATTTGAAGTTGAATGAAAATTCAGGAAAAGAACATTATACGACTTCTACAATAGACATAGAATGAATTTCTATTAATTTTGTAAGTATATTTTGTTATAGCTTATAAAACTTTGTCTAAATAATTTTTTTTATAATTTCAATCATTAGAAAATTAATAAAATATTTTTTATTAATTTTTAAACTTTGTCAATATTTTTTAAAATAATTTCTAACATGCAAAAGTAAAAATGACTAAAGAGCCCCACCCTCCAGACCCTATTCAACAAAGACCTGGGAGTTAAGACTGGGCCAAAGTCTTTCATGTGGAGGCTCAGTCCGACCCATTTTACGTGTCTATCCATATCCTAAGTTAACATGTCGTTAGAATGTGTTAATGTGTTTCACCCAATCCATCAACACTCTTATTGCCACCTTCATCTATCGCTACTCATCAACCAGCATATAAAAAGGGCATTTACCTGGCGTCGAGGACTGCGGATTGGAACACTACATTAGAATCGACGATGGAAATGTCATCAGAATTTTATTGGATTGTGGGACATGATCGTTTGCTAGCTTCTCTTTTGCTGTAGTAGGAGGTACATCTCCATTCTAGTAGTGGGTATTAAAGCATCAGATTCGAGTATGGCCCCTTGGCAGGATTCCATGGAAAATAAGAATTGCTCTTCATTATTCAATGTCTGGTATATCATATCAAATGTTGCAGCCGAAAGACCAATCACACGCATATGAATATTGTTAGAGATATGATAAGAAACTCCTCTATGGCATTGTGTGTGGAGTGAAGCCATCAAAACAATAATAGACATTCTTAACCGAGCCACCAAATCTTTTCCAAAAGTACCTTCTGAATGATGGAGGAAGTCCATATTTAAGGTTTGTACAGTTTAGGTCAGTGTCTAACTTACACAAAAGAAAAAAATTGGATAAGAAGATATGGTGACATTTTCATTTGTTAATTAATGTGTCTAAGAGATGTAGATTTTAAAAGCAAAGAATGCCAAATTTTTGAGAACGTCAAGATTAATGGGAGTATGCAGCCTTGAGACGTAATCTTTGAGGAATCGCAGGACCTAGTTGTTCCACTTGTAAAAGGGTGATAATATAAGCTTGGTTTTCTTGTAAGTGTCTATGAGATCATTTTCCATAGGTGCCTAATCTTAACCATTAGATGCTTTATTTGAGAAAGAAGGAGAGAGAATTTATGAGGTTTGGGATTTTTTTCCTACTTATCATCAAAACATCACAATCATGTGATGAAATCCAATGATTCATATTAATTTATTTAACGTCTCAACAACAAACAAAGCTATAGATAACAACATACACTCTTCTATGTGGTTGTTATTCAAGACATATCTTAAGTCAATAATCAAATTGACTAACAAGGAACAATTTCAAGTGATTGATGAGGATAACATTGTGAATTAAAAATTAATCACTACATGAAGCTTTTACTCCAGCACCGGAACTCGACTCCAGGAAACGATGTACGGCTAGAAGCTTTTACTCCAGCACCGGAACTCGACTGCACACGATTTGCATCTGAAAATTAAACAAAGCACGCGTGAATGACATCTAAGTCACCCAGTATGCGTCCCAAACACACAAGCAACAAAAATCCAGCAAAAGCACTAAAAATACAACTTTTAATTTATAAAACTTGGTTTTCTTTTAAAAATCTAATCTTAAAATATAATTTCCTTTTTCCTTTGAAATCACTTAGGAATCTGTTCCCAGAACTATGCTTTTCTCAAAAATTCACTTTCCTTTCTTTTTAAAACAATTGGAAATTGTCTCTAAAACCATATTTTTCCCAAAACTCATCTTTTCTTTCTCTTTTATGTTTTTTCAAAACCTTTCTCATATTCTAAGAAATCCCCATTTTTGACCAGATCCAGCCAAAACGCCATACCTCTTGGACTCAAAACTAAAATCACAACATTGACTGGTAACTGGTTAAAACACAATTCATATTCATTTCTAGGATTTTAGGATCATTTACAAGTCTAATCCTAGCCAAACCATATTTCTTTCATTTTCACAAAAACTACACGCTTTCTTATTCATTTCTACTTTTCTTTATTGATGTTACCTTGATCAGGGGTAACTAGGCACACAAGCAGTAGGTGAGGACACCATTTCCCCTACCTCTCTGCATTACCGCGGTGAAGTTCCCCGTGCTGGAGGACACTGCCCCAGCCCACTGGTCTCAATTTCATTTCTTAAGTACAGGGATACGTCTTTATCTGACGTCCCATCGGTGACCCGAACAACTAGGTTCAATAACCTAGCCTCAGCCTACACCGTCGGTGACTCGGACACCTAGGTCTCATACTCCTAGGCCCAGCCTACATCGTCACAAGCTCGGTGACCCGAACACCTAGGCCCACACACCTAGACTCAGCCTACACCGTCTCAAGCTCGGCAACCACAATCATATCTGATAATTGGTTTCATTGGAGCCTCATATTCCTACCACATTGTCGACACCAACCTCCGTGGTTCCTTAACTCCTTACTTATGTTTTATCTTCAAAATTCTTTAAGTTTTCCTTTTCAAAATCATTTTCATTTCATTCTTTTTGTTGTAGGAATCTTTTCTATGCAACACATGACCCTCTACTGGGGTCCCAACTCAAATTCACTGAAAATCATGTTTTAAAACCATAAAATCGGGTCTCATGCCCTAAAACCACACGTTAATCACTTTTATTCATTTTTAGGGTTTTAAACCCAAAACCATTCTCCAAATTTACCTATTTGGGTTCCACATTCCTCCATGACATTTACATAGGGAAAATACCATTAACACATGCTCATTGTCTAATTAAAACCTTTTATTTCTATTTTATATTCACATTTATATATATCAGGGCCAGGGTAAAATTGGCAGAACGAAAATAAAGTTTGATATACCGAAAATCCTGGGTTCGGTATACCTAACAATTTCAGTATACCAAAACCCCCTGTTTCGGGCGACCTGATGATTTCGACCTACCGAAAACAGGTATCCTAGCTTAATCTGACAGGAATTCGGTATGCCAAATCTAATTTGGCATGTCGAATTACCCACTGTAGACACCCCAATTTTGCAATTTTGTAGGCTTACAGGATAAAGTATGGTGGTTGGACTTTTGATCACAAATGAACTCAAACCCTGGTTTAGTCCCAAAGACAGAGAACACCAAACCCAACAACAAATGGTCTGAGCCGTGATCTGGGGCCATGTAGGCGCACATCTCTAGCGCACCATACAAGCGCACTTCACTAGCGCACATATCTGGCGCATCGGATAGGCGCACCATGCAACTGCACTAAACATATGCACCTAGCTGGTTCCCTCATCACAACCATCTATCACTGTCGGTGCTTGGGCAGGCAGCGGGGTGCGGGGGGGACAACAAGGTTGTTACAAGTGGTTAGTCTGTTAGGAGGTTTCTTAGTTTGTTACAGAGTTGGTTAATTGTTAGGATTTTGTTAAATTTGTTATAGGTTGTTACAGCCATCGGAGCTTCACCTATAAAAGAAGCAGCAGAGGTAGAGGTGAGGAGGTCTTTTTTTGGCGAGAGAAAAATAGAAAATTCCAGAGCGAGGGAGAATTCCAGAAAGAGAGAGGGGCTCGCAGAGGTGAGAAGTGGAGAATTTAGGCCACTTTCGGCGAACTACAGAGGAGACACACGTCGTTAGGCTAGGTACGCCCTCCTCCAACCTCATTTAGCTTCGAATTCAGTTTCTTAGAGCTTCCTTAGTCTTTCTGGATCGTTTCCAATCAAGCTAGAGGCCTCCTCTAGTCGGAATCGTTCCCTGGACCTCGTCGTCGCCGTTTTCCGGTGATATAGGTGGAGGTGCTAGTCCAGGGCTTGTCCCTAGTCCTAGAACCCTAGGTCTACCTCTCCAAGCCTACCTCTTGCTTTTCTGCCCCTCCGATTCCCATTCCGATCGCTGCGGAGGTCTCCACCAGAGGATCGCTGGAATTACGACGTTCCACCGTCGTCGGAGAAGATGATCGGAGCCAGAACAGGAACTCACGCCTCCAGCCACTCCGTGCCGCTCCGAGCCTCCAGAAAGCTTCCATGGCATGCCCCCAGTACTCCAGAGCCTTCAGATCCACACCACGACCTCGCTCGCCGGAGGAAAAGACGTCGATGGCAGGCAGAGTTCCCCCTACATCATTATCCTCCATACTCGCTTCTAGAAGAAGAAGAAAGCTTCTCTCGATGCCAAGAAGCCTCTGCGACCTCCGGATTGCCGCGCCGTAGCTCAAGCAGTCTCCCTTCTTCCCCTCGCTGTCGCCGGAGTGCCTCGATGGCGAGGTAGGTGGGAGGCCCACTCCCACCGTTGGAACCTCGATCCAAGCCGTTGGATCTTCTTCCCTTTTCTTCTTCTTGCTTCCCACGGGGTTTGATTTCAGATCAGACCACAAGGTAGCTTTCAGTGACCTCTCTGGCAGTCGTCGACGGCGGAGCTCCGTCGCCGGCGGCCGCCGTTGCCTTTTCTTTTAAAAACAATTTAAAACTTTTTATTTTAATAAATTTCTATAACTTTCTGTCTATTGCATTTAGGTCCTTTTCTTTATTACATTCAGGTCCATGTCTTACATTTAGGTCCTTGATCATTTTTCTTAATTCGTTTGAATAAAGTTTTAACTGAAAATATTGCATTATGCCCCCTAAGTTTTCAAAATAATGTTTTCCAGGTCCAATGTCTTTGCATTTAAGATCCTAAAACTTCTCTGAAACCTTTCTGAATACCTATTTTGCTAATTAATTTGCATTTAAACCTCTAAACCTCATTAAAATAACACAGAGTGCATATTTTCTTTGGTTAATTTGTATTTTAGCCCCTGAACTTCTCTGAAATAATTCTGAATGCATGTTTTCTAAGGAAAAATTACTGTTTTGCCCCTAAAACTTTCTGAAATTTTCATGGATCCTTTTTCTTGCATTTTTTACCCTGAATTTCCACTGAATTGTTTTAAATGCATGTTTTAGTGGCAAAATTGCATTCTAACCCCTAGGAAACACCAATTTTGCCAGAAATGCACATATTTGCACATTTGTCCCTAGATTTCTTCATAATTGTATAGAATGTGCTTTCTTGAATGTGCTTTCTTATGTATTTTTGATGTTCGGAGCTTCAGAATTTCAATTTTATTTTAGAATTTGGATTTTTACGCAAAGGCCCCTGGAATTCTTATTTTACACTCACACGTGCATTTTGCACATTTTGTCGCACTTTTTCATGCAATTGTCTTGCCTTTTCTTCTTTACATTGCGCTTGCATTTCTGACTCGCTGCGAGCTTGGTTTTCTCGTCGTTTCCTGGATACTTTCCGATTTTCGTGTCATTTGACTTGATTTGGCTTTCCATTGCCTGAGGGCGTACAGTAAAAGGCTTATCAAAGTCGACATTGTCCCGAAATGAGGATTATTTTCCCATTTTTGATTTTCTCGGATTTATCAAAATTTTCGCTGATTTTTGAGACGCTTTCCGAGAATTTCTCGACTTTCACGATTTTCCTCATCGCCTAAGGGCGTATAGTAAAGCGGCATTCTCAATGCCTACATTTTACCCTCGGATTAACTTTTTTCCCTTTATTTCATTTTTCTCTTTGATTTGGCATGTTTTCAGTCATCATTAGCATGAGCATTCAGAATAAGCAAGCACACATCCATTAGACCATTGGCAAGTAGGAAACCTAGAAAGACTGAGTTTTCTCGGGTGCATGGGGGTGCCTAACCCCTTCCCATGCGTAACCAGAATCCTTACCCTTTCTCTGGCCTGCATTCACTTATCCATTAGGCACGGAGCACACATGTTTTTTGCATCTTGTTTGCTTCTTGGTTTTCTTGTGTGTTCGGTTTTCCTCGTCTTTCTATTAAAAGACTAGGTGGCGACTCCTTTCCTTATCCTTTCTCATCCTTCCTTGGTGTTTCTCGAGTCTAGTCTTCTTCTCTAGATTCACCATCTTCGCCGTGACCATATTGGGTGTCCTCGAGTGCTTCCACTCACCCGGTAGGGGAGAGCCGTGCAGGGTTCCACCGGCATGGTCACAGGAACTAGCGACTTCGCTGGGGATAACCAGATTCTAGCTTTCATTCTGGTTTCCTTACTTGTCTTTGGTCTATATACTTTGTGCTTGTTTTCTTGTCCTGTTAGCTTGTAAATATTAGACTAAACATGCCTTGTTGCCTTCTTTACATTGTTGCTATGCCACCGCACATGCACATGACTTAATTCATGCTTTGTTTATCGATACTTGCTTTTATTCACCTACTTGTGAGCACTACACCAGCACATGCCATGTTCATGCCTTTTGCTTGTTGTTTGACTTTTTTGGATGCCATGATTGTGTGTTTTTCCTTTTGAATTTGCCATGATTAGGAGAATAGAGACATGTTTGCCATGTGTTAAAATAAAACACACAAACTCAGATGAACAAATAATAAGGCACAACTAGAGACAAGTGCTCACAAATCCCTATGGTTTAATAAAACGCAAGTAAAAGACACAAAAGCATATCGCATGATTGATCATATAGGGCATGCATCTTCTCTTCTCGGTCACCCACAGTTTACGAAGGACAATTCTAGTA
>JAMKQA010019135.1:0-12099 GCA_024699735.1 Posidonia australis
TATATATATATATGTATGTATATATATATATATATATGATTGTAGGTGATTGGTTATTAAATTATTGACTTTGACAGTTAAGTTTAACTGACAAATAATTGCATTTACACGTCAGCTCATAGCTTAGTTTGCATATATATATATATAGAGAGAGAGAGAGAGAGAGAGAGAGAGAGAACATGTCTCTTGCATGTTACCTTATCTTAACAAAAAATGAGATTCAATTGTAACCTTCCATTTTATAATCATAATGATCATCAAGATTACAAAAACAAAAATCAGACATAAAACCACTATTTCCATATATTCTAAATAGAAAATGAAAAATAGAAATGGAAACTGATGAAATAACTACCAATCCCTACATTTCCTCTCCAAATTTGATCTTAACAAACTACATCCATGGAGATTGCTCTGGGATCAACAGGTTCGTGGCTCTCTTCGCTGTCCCGTTGCTCTCCTTCCACTTCATCTCCACCAACAACCCCTACGCCACCGTCGACACCCTCTAGAAGCTGATGGTGCTGGCCCTTCTGGCAGTTTGGTCTCGCTTGAGCAACAAGGGCACCATCGAGTGGACCATCACGCTCTTCTCCCTCTCCACCCTCCCCAACACCCTCGTCATGGGCATGTCGCTCCTCAAGGGCATGTACGGTGATTTCTCCAGAAGCCTCATGGTGCAGATTATCGTCCTCCAGTGCATCATCTGGTACACCCTCATGCTCTTCCTCTTCGAGTACCGCACTGTCCGCCTCCTCATCACTGAGTAGATGCCGACGTCATGTCCCTTGATGGGGGCCACAACATGCTCGAGACGGAGGCGAGGTCAAGGAGGACGACAAGCTCCACACTGTCGTCCACCGCTTTAACGCTTCAAGTTCAGACATCTACTCTAAGAGATCCATGGGGTTCTCCGCCACGACGCCCTGGCTGTCCAATCTCACCAACGTTGAGATCTACTCGCTGTAGTCGTCGTAAAAGCTGCTACAATATAGTACGACAACTATTGGTTTCGGTACTCCAACGGGTAACTTACATCCTCCATCGACGACGGCTTCAAGATGTACATGGACGACGACTTCCTACTCCATTCCATCCCTATCCTCCTCCAAAATCCAGACGTCGATCTCGCCTAGGTGTAACCATGCCGGCGACAGCCTTGTGCTTGGCGCGAAAGGCCAAATGCGCGAGGGTCGGCAGAGTCACGGCAAAAATAATAAAAATAATGATAAAAATGCAGGAGTCGCCACCTAGTCTATTAAAAACGGAAGACGAGGAAAACTGCTTAAAAACATTCAAATCATGAAATAAAGCCAATGGTAAAGAAGGTCATAAACCATAAAATTGGGCAAGGATCCCTGTTATGCACGAGGAAGGTATTAGGCACCCTCATGCGCCCAAAAAATCGGTCTTTCTATGGGTTTCTCGTTTACTTATATGAAATGTCGGCTTTTCAGCCTTTTCTGTACGCCCGAGGGCGATTTGCAATGAAATGCTATGATGTCATATGCTAAACATGGGTGTGTGGGCTACAAGGAGTGTCCTAATGCTCAGAAAGGTCACCCGTGTAATGGGTTAAGCACCGGTGCAAGGATATTGCACGGATATGATTAAAAGATCTAACAACTTCGAGTGATTTTCATCCTCACTTTACTATATTCAAAACATGAACTATCATGCATAAAAAGGGCTAAAAACAGAGTAGGGTCTTCCTGGTATATCCAGGAAGATAACCAGAGAAAACCAAAAGCAAATCCAAACGGGAAACATGCTAAATACCATGCCAAATGCAGTTGTGTGCAACAGAAAATAGGATGGTGCACCTGTGTGGTGCGCCAGACTGGTGCTCTACTGAAGCCAAGAAAGCGTGCCAGAGGAAATCATAAATCCGACAGTAAACCAGAATGCCATGCAATGTAAAAACTTATAAACTTGCAAACTCAACAGAAGATGCAACATGAGCATCCTATCAAAATCCAAACAAGAAAATACGAGATGGGTCTTGTGCTCGAGGGCTGTATGCCTCACACAAGACCACACCATCCCTATGCTAAGTAAAAACAACAAGATTCAGCCATGTTATCCAGATCTGGATCATGGACTGATGCATAAGAATCTCCCAAACAGGAGTTCATGGGGGCAATCAGCTCACCAGATTTCAGCAACTGGCTGAATATGCAAGATGCAAAAAAGACTTAAAACAGTGTCATCCAAGACTGAAATCATGCATGCAAAGACATGCCATATTAGAGAATACATACCATAAAAATCAAAGTCAAAAACACCCGGGAAAGCATGCAAGTTATGATGCAAAGATGATGATTTACTCTTTGACCAGACTGGTGCACTAGGATGGTGCGCTAGGATGGTGCTTTGGTTAGGTGTGCCAACTTGGTGCTCTAGTGTGGTGCACTCTAGAAAATCTGAATCAAACTGCAGTCTGATTTTAGATTCTGGACCAGATGCCAGAGATAAAAATGTGATTTATCTTAACCAGGTTGATTATTCAGATGGTAAAAAGTTGAAACATGATGGACAGCAAGCAATGAAAGTCTTTTTATCATTTATTTTAAAATCATGCAAGATCATGGGTTAAGGGCTGAAATTATTGCATAGTAGATTCTAAGGAGTATGCAATGAATTGAAGAACCAAACAATCATATAAAGATGGTGAATATGTAAAGGGTGTATTTGCAGCTCATCTCATAGCAAACATTTGCATGCATCATGATTCTTTATATAAAAACAAAGATGAAGACAACTTACAGAGGTCATATGATGTAGATTTTAACATACAGAATTTAACATACAGAGCATTGTATACGTGGAGCAATCATCTCATCATAAAACAACATGAAAACAACTTACTAACAGATCATCTATCAAGTTTTTACATGTTTTTATATAGTGTGATATCTAGAGCGTAAATAAAAGGATAAGTAAGGATCTAACCTTGCTTATGGTGTTTCCTCCTTGAAGGCTCAAGATAATATTTCCTTGTTGCTTTGGATGGGCTGAGAATGCTCTGGAATGCAAAGATATCTTCAGTAAATGAGAGAGGGTTGCTGGGACTAAGTGAATGGCTTCACCAAGTGTGTCAAATGGTTGTCAATGGAGGTCCTTTTATAGAGTTCCACAAGGGTAATTTCCATGAGATGCAGACAGCCTCTTAAACGAAGAGCCTGGTGTAGATTCGCAGGGAATATCTGTTGGTGAGGGTTACAAGCATAGGAGATGGAAAGCCGGCAGTCAGCACCCTAAAAAGTGGCTGTGCGCCAGCTTGGTGCTCCAGATAGGTGCGCCACCTTGGTGCTCCAGTTAAGTGTGCCATTATTGTGCTCCTGCTTGGTGCTCCAGTCAAGTGCTCCACATTGGTGCTCTCCATTAGCTATCTGAATTGCCAATTGGGCCATGGGCTTGCTATGGGCTTGTGGTCGATTTATGCAATGATCTCTGGCTGGCTAAAAGGTTGAGTAGGATTCAAAAGTGGTTGAGCTTCCCACATCCAAAGTAACATCTGGAGAGTTTACCTATGAGCCATCTCAAAATCGAGGTGTCTACAGATGTCCCTCCCTAAGCGAGGTCGAGGGACGGAGGGAACCGAGACCGATGCTCAGGGTTGACAAGATACCCCCATTTTGAGGTTGCGGAGGAATGGTGTCTGCTGTAGGCACTATGTCACTTATCTGGTGGGTGCATCGAAAGTCATGACTTGTTGCCAAGTGCCAATGCAACGTGTATGCGACTGCTGATCTAAATGTTGGAAATGTGATGCCAATGCAAAGAAAACAAATGCAAGAGCCGATTTGGAGAGTAAAATGCAAAGCTGATGCTAACATTGTAAACACGAGAATGGGTGCTTGTAAGTGAATGCAATGCTGAATTAACAAGGCAAAAACAAAGAAATCCTGCGCATGGAGGGAACCACTGGCAAAAAAATGATAAGTTGTCAGACGCATCAACCGGATTATCGAGGTTATCAACCTGAGGAGGCGGGATATGACAAGCCACCTAAGTCTCGTCAACCTGGATGCCTGATAGCATGACGGTTGTCAACCGAGTAGTTGGGGATACCAGCCCAAAGAAAGGGGCATGACAAACATACCATTTGTCAAACAAGAAAGAGGGCCCTGTCCGTACGGACATAGGGAAGCAAAGGAATTTCGCGCCTGCGAAAACCCACAAGAAAAAAAGGATATGACATTGACCGCCCGACCTAAAGGTCAAACAGCTGGATTTCGTGCCCGCGAAATTCCAAAAAAAAGGAGAAGGACCTTGACCGCCCGGTCAAATGTTAAGCAAAAGGATTTCGCGCCTACGAAAATCCAAGGAAAAGGAGAAGGACCTTGACCACCTGGTCAAAGGTCAAGCAAAAGGATTTCGCGACGGCGAAAACCTAAGGAAAGCTAAAGAAAAGACCTTGACCGCCTGTTCAAAGGTCGAACAACAGGATTTCGCGCCCGCGAAAATCCAAGGGAAAGGATATGACCTTGACCGCTCGGTCAAAAGGTCAAACAGCTGGATTTTGCGCCCGCGAAAATCCAAGGAAAAGGAATGACCTTGACCGTCTAGTCAAAAGGTCAAATAGCTGGATTTCGTGCCGCGAAAATCCAAGGGGAAGGATATGACCTTGACCGCCCGGTCAAAAGGTCGAACAATTGGATTTCGCGCCCGCGAAAGTCTAAGGAAGGGGACCTCGACCGCCTAGTCAAAAGGGCAACAGATGGATTTCGCGCCTGCGAAAATCCAAAGAAGGGGACCCTGACCGCCTAGTCAAAAGGTCAACCACTGGATTTCGCATCCGTGAAAATCCAAGGAAGGGGACCCTGACCACCTGGTCAAAAGGTCAACCGTTGGATTTTGCGCCTGCGAAAATCCAAGGAGAAAGATAAGACCTTGACCGCCCGGTCGAAAGCCAACTCTGACTGCCCGATCAGAAGCCAAAGAAAAGGATATCGCGCCCACGAAAATCCAAGAAGAAGGGGTCGAAGGATCTCATCCGCTTGGAAGGAGAATCCGGAAAAACGAAAAGTGATAATCCCTGGATTGTCCCCTAGGAAGGAAATTGGCTGTAATTGTGCTCCAATGGGCAGAACTGTAAATGTGCTTGCTGCTGATGTTGTGGTACAGAAACTGGTGTTTTTGCTGAAATGCATGTACAATCTCCTCTGAAGGAACTTTGTTGGAGTTTTCGATCTAATGTGGCATTATTTGAGGATTTTGCAAAAGGTGAGGGCTTATTTGCAATTTCCCAAAGCTTGAGGGCTTTATTGCAAATTTTCCAATCATGACAACCTTCTGATTGCTGTATTGCCACTGTGCTGTGATATTCGATATTCTACTGTATATCAACAAATGTCTGCTTCACACAATTTCCCACATCATTTGTGGACTATTCTGCAAATTTAAGAATTGTAGGAGGTTTTTTGCAAATTACCCCATCTGGTGCATTTTTGCGGTCGATATGCTGGCTTTTCTTGACACTATATATTTTGCTCTTGAAGTGCAAGCTGTGGAGTGGTAGGGGCTGAAACGCAACTTTCATGACCATTTTGCATTCTAAACCTTGAACATTAAATTATTTATAAGAGGGTCCTACTAGATAACTGTCATAAATGCCAAGGCACATTCTGCATTTCTTCTTGTTGCTTGATACTGCAAATAGAATTATGCTTCATGATTTCAGTTCTTTGCTCCTTATTTTTCCAATTCTTTATTCTTCCTTACTAACATAAGCAATTCCTTTATTACTCCTCTCTTTTTTATTACTTCATTTCCCCTCACCCGTTATTTCTCCTTCTTCTTCTTTATTTTTCCCAATCTTCATTCCCCACACAGGAGACGAAACCCATTCTCCCACTCTCCATTTCTCCTCCTCTCCCCAACGAAATCTCCCTCTCTTCCCCTCAAGGCCGTTAGCAAGTGCCCCAGGTGGTGCGCCGGTGAGGTGCTCGAGGGTAGTGCGGCAGCTAGGCGCGGCGGCTAAGTGCGGTGGAAACTCTGCATGGTGGAAGCTCGGCGGCGGCCTCGATGGCGGCGATGGACCAGACTCTTCAAGACTGGATGGACAGAGGCTCTCCGGTGGAGGCACTCCCTTGATCTCCTCTTTTATGCATTTTTTGCTTGGGCTTGCTCCATTTTTGCTTCTTGTTTGGACGGCCGGCGGCTCATGGGTTCCGACGGGCACGGGTGATTCCAGCAGTCTGTGGTTGTGGGGTGTGGCGTGCGTGGTAGTTTCTCCGGTGATGGAGGTGGAGTGGTTGGCGGTGAGTTCCGGCGGTCCGAGCCGCGCAGTGACGGTGGTGGGCACGGGTGGTGGTAAGGCTGGCTGAAGTGGTGTTGATGAGTTTATGGGCGGATTGGCCGTGGTGGTCGGTGTTGCGGGCATGAGGTGGTGGTGGGTTTTGACGGTAGTGATGGGTTTTTGTGGTTTGGCCGTGGTGGTCAGTGGTAAGGTTGGCTGTTCCTTGGTAGAAATTTGCTAATGAGTCTAAACTGCAATCCGTGCTATATATATTTTTGATTGAATGCTTTTCTTGGTCCTTTGAGATTTGATTCCATCCCTGAACTGAGCATAAGTTGCTTGAGTCAATGTTTGCCACTTTGAATCAACTATTGATTGACCCAATGCCTGAGTGAAATAGTAGCACATAAAGGCACAGAATGGTTTATGTCTAGTCTTTCATAACAATAATAATATGTCCTATCTCATAAATACCAATAGCAAGAACATCGATAGTGCACCATAACAATAACTGTCATAACTCCTATATTTTCACGTAACCACTTGCTTTTCCTTAATGTTATACTTTTTTCTCCTTTTGCAATGCTGAGTTGTAACTACGTGCCCACTTTATTCAAATTGCTACCAATGTGCTTTACTTGAAATGCTGTGTCTTTTATCCGGCCAATGATTGTAATGCCACACCTGATTTCGAGACTTGGGCTCTGTTGTGCCAGAATATTCTGCATTTACCATGCTTGTCGCTGCTGTTTAACTCTTGGTTTGGTCTTTATCCTTTTTGCAGGATGACCCAGTTCCCGAGGAAGGAACCCAACAGCCTTCTCGAGACACGCCTTCTAGTTCTCGTCCCAGGCGGCGAGGTTGCTCCTCGAGGTCATAGGCCTCTAGTAGCTCGACTCCTGCTGTCCCTGTCAAGGTATGCCGAACTGGAAAAATTTGCATACAAATCTGTCATTTCTTTAACAAATGTAATTCCAGGAGTCTGGCAACTTTGCGGGGCGACTACTTAAAGGCGATTACATTTGCGAGAGCCCCGACTTTGGGGTAATTATCTTGCCTTAGCATGCCTTGACTATGATAATTTGCTTTCTGACTTTGCATTTATTCTGTTCTTTGCCATTTTTAGGCCGGCGATGCTAGTCGGGTCATGCGGTGTCATTGGGCCCCCATGCTCGATCACTTTCATCGCCTTCTGGAATTCTTGCAGGATTTTTTGCTCCACCGGTTCCCGTTTGGCGGCTTACTTCGCATACCAGTCATTCACGGCCATTATAACTTTTTTCGAGCTCTGGTGGAGAAGTGGAGATTCGAGACACATACCTTCCACTTCCCATTCGGAGAGTTGACTGTTTTACCCGATCAGTGGGCCCTACTGACGGGTCTCCCCTTCGACGACGAGCCGATCATAGGCGAGACTACCCACGGCATGCACCTGGCTCCTGCACATTTAGGTCGTGTTCCTCCTAAACCACTTAGGGGGAAACACATGATTACAGTGGGGTGGCTGAGAGAGTGGGACCAGTTCTGACCCAACCCTGAGTCGGATAGCAACGAGGCAGATTTTGTGTTGAGGCACTTTCTACTGGATTTGCTAGCAATGGTCTTCTTGCGACTCTTCGGCTTATTGCATCCATGCAGATTGGTTAGCATACCTAACCAACTTGGAGTATTTGGATCATTACGATTGGGCTGGTGCTAGCTATATTTGGATCATTACAATTTGATGGCTTGACAACGTAGCCAAGCTGGGGTGCCGTTCTTATGTGGGATTGTATCCCCTGCTGACTGTAAGTATTTCTTTTCTTCTTTTTGCAAAACCATTCCCTTTTGACGAGATCTGATTAACTGTCTCTTTGCTTGCTATTGCTAGTACTGGATTATGGAGCACATTACACGGGGGCATAGCTTTGGCCGCCTTCGTGATGAGCTTCTTCCTCTCCCTCGCCAGTGGGTCGAGCCTGACCACCGAGCTGCTGCAGGGGTTTATAGCTACGAGTCCTACCGGGATCTGCTAGACTTGGTAGAGCTCGAGGATGTAAGTTTTCACGCTTTGGATTCAGTTTCTGTATGTCTGCATTGCCTGTGTTGTCTACAATTGTCTATTCTTGCAACAGGTTCATCTGCGCCCGTTCTTCAGATATGATGGCTTTAACTGGGCACCTTTGAACTCTGGCCGCATTCTGAGGGACAAGCAGGTAAAATTCTGCTGCATGAAGAAGTCGACGTAATTCCTCCCGGGGCGCGTGAGGCATCAATTCCTGAACGAGTTCTGCATTCCTGCCCCTCCTCCTTCTGACATGGACCTTCCGGTCCTGTCCCGTGCTATGGCTAGGAGTCGGCATGCTGCTGCTGTGGCTTCATAGGACAAACACGTTCTTCGAGAAGTCAACTATACGGACTACCTGTCTTGGTACAGACGGGTCAGGAAGCCCTATCTCTTTGAGGAGGCCGTGCGTGACAGCCAACGCGGATTGTAGTACGCTTCCGACTGGGCCAAGGTAAATCGTTGTAATTTTTGCTTGAAAATTTCTTTTCATAAAAAGGATAAATCTGACATTTGTTTCATTTCACAAGGCTTCGAGGAGCAATTCGCCTCTTTCTACGAGGACATCCGGTGAAAAAGGGTACGTCTTTACTTTTGTAAATTACCATTTTCATTACAAATATGCCTGATATATTTGCAAATTTGCAGGAATTGCGCTGGCGCAACATCATAAGGGTACTTTTTCCCCCTTTTATTTACACAAGAACTTTCTTTTACATTATACTGGCTGTTGATATAAATCTGACATTCTTTTTTGACAGCAAGATTATCCAGCCCATGAAGTGAACGTAACTAGTAGCGGAGAGTTTACCATGGAAGCATTCAAAGATGATCGCTCTGACACAGAGGTTTCACAGAGGGTTCAAAGTTCTGCTGCCCGCTCCTAGGCTGCTGCTGCTGCTCAGTGGTCATGCCAGATCACTAGGCGAGGAGCCCGACTTCTAGCAAAGAGGTTCCAAGAGGCATCGTCCGACAAGGATGAGTAAGACGAGGAGTAGTTGTCTTTGTTATTTGCCAATTTTGTATAAATATTAAAACTGTATCTTGAACCATGTATCTTTTGAAAATTTCTTGATTGCCAATCTGACTTTGAGATGTAACCCTCTTCTTGGGGTATTTGTATGTGCATGAAGGATAAATGTTCTATGCTGGTTTAAGAACTGGCGTCGATTTAGGCGAGATTCAAATTTAAGGGGAGGTTCTGCCGAATTTTTGTCAGGGTGGTGCGCCTCCCAAGTGCGCCACTGAGGTGCGCCACCTTGGTGCTTCTCTCAAAATGGCCAGTTTGCCTTCCTTTTCTGTTGCGACCCTTTGTCTTTTCCCTATATAAATTCACATTTCCAGCGAACTCTGCCGCTATCTATACTGCAAAAACATTCACAAGTCTAGTCCCTTTTATTCATCTTGGCGTCGGGTTTGCTTTCTTCCCCAATGTAATGGTATGTGATCCGTCTTCTTGAGATGAGTTTCTGCATGTGTATATGTTTCCTTGCTGATTTTTCTTGCATATATTCCCTCACGTCTTGCTATGTAGATGAAGGGATGTGTAGGTTCTCCTCCTATTTTGCAAAGATATTTTGTTCTTTCATTCTTGGGCTTTATACACATCTCTTAAGCTGAGGACCCATTACACTTTAGATTTGCAACAAAATAAATTATTCTCTGATGCATATTTTCATGTCTTGCCGACCTTCTTCTTGATTTACAATCTTTACGTACTCTTTTGCTACCTTGAGATTATATTTTGCCAGATTATTCTATTTGCCCCCAAGCTTGTGCCAAGTTGCTTTCGTTCATCATCAAATGTGATTTTGCTTCCTTCCAGCCATATTTGACCCAAGCTCATTTCCACAGGTCTACCCCACCATGGTGACACCAATGCACTGCTCTGATGTTTTGCGAGCCTGGATTGATGCATTGACTGTTGTAGATCGTGAGCAATTGCGGATTTGGGGCATATCTTCCACATTACTGGACATTGCTAAGGTGGAAGTAAACTGGCATTTGCTGTGTGCTGTAGCCAGATTCTAGAAACCGACTTTCCATGTATTTTGCTTCGGCCAGACGGAGCTAACTCTGACCTTGGAAGAAGCCAGATGGATATGCGGCCTGTCATCGTACATGTCTCCGCCTGTCTTCATGCACCGTAATAGTTATGCTTCGATCCTGAGCCAACTGACTGGTTTATCCCGGAGTGCTTGCAAGAAAAGCCTCATTGTAAGGATGGATCGGCTACCATGCTACGCTTTGATTATTTTGACAAGATTATCAACAACCGTTCCTCCTTGGGTAGCTTGTGGCTTCATGGCTTTGTGATACGCTTTCTTGGAGAACTCATTTTTAGCCATGGTCGGATGACAGTGGCTATCGAAGTGGCAGAAATAGTGTTGGCAATGGTTACTCGCCATATTGATCTTGCCCCCATTCTTCTGGCAGAGACCTATGTCGGCTTGGATCGGGCACTGAAACGTTCTAGGCATTTCTATGACTGCGGTGCTCTAGTGTATGTGAGTAAACCATGTTATTTCAATGTTCTGTTGTGTTTTATCTAATAATGCTCCGCTTTCTCCTGTCAGGTTTGGTTTGCTGCCCATATGGGAATGGAAATCCTACGCCCTCAGCATTCGACATTTGAAACCTATAGCCGTACCAACCATTCACGGACCCTTCCAGGCGTTCATGAGCTGTGCAGCAGACTACGGAATCTCACCAAGGACACTGTAGTTTGGCGCATTCTGTTCTCAACCCCAAAATCCTTTACTGTCTTCTTCAATGATAGGGACATGTGACTTGTTGTCCTTCCAGGGCTAACGGGCGGTGTGGAATATCATCCTGTCCGTGGTCTTCGCCAATTCGACTTTTGCCAGGATTCAATTGAGCAAAGTCCCATCCCTGATTGCTACAAGAAATATATTTGTGACTGATGTGACAACCTCAGAAGTAGCCCGCATGACGCATGTCGGTATTCAATCGTCTGATCTTGCTATTACTGAGGGTTCAGACTGCACAGCAGAGTGTGAAGCTGAAATATGAGAAACATGGCCTATAAGCGAAATTCCTCCTAGTGGCACTTGCTTTACAGAGGCTGGCAGCTCAAAGAGACCTAGAGTCGATTGAGATCATCTGGTCCACTATTGTCGGATGAGTAAAACTTGTATAACTGATGAGCTGGAATAAAATAAGAATTTGCTTGCATATTGTGTCATCCTGACTCTTGTATTGCTTGCGCTTGCCCACACATTTCTTATAGCACTATCCCATTGACGTAGAATGGCAGCTGGCATGCCTAAAGGTGGAAATCAGGCCAGCCCAGCCCAGCCCGGGCCCGGCATGGTCCAGGCCCAAAAAAAATTTCCCTAGGCCAGGCCAGGCCCGCCGTGGGCTGTGTCGAGCCCAAGGGTCAGGCCCGCCAAGGCCCGTATACTAGGCCCAATTTGGCCCGTCAAAACAGTCTGGATCGGGCCAGGCCGAGCCGGCTTGCCTGCAAAAATTTAAAAAATAAAAAATAAAAAAAAATATATAGGACGCACATACTTGGCGCACCAACCTGCTACAGCTATAAAGCCGTTGGCAACGGCCAACGGTTAAATAATATAGTCGTTTTCAACGGCTATTTAGCCGTTGCATATTTGTTTTTTTTTTAAAATCTTAAAATTCACTCCATTTACCCTATAAATACTCCCCTACTCCATTCATTTTTCTTCACAACTCAATCTTCTCTTCTCTTCTCAACTACAAGTCTACAACTTTCTCCCAACTTTCAAGTAAAGATTTCGCTGTTTGGCTTTGGATTCCGCCCCGTCTTCTACTC
>JAMKQA010019136.1:0-15693 GCA_024699735.1 Posidonia australis
CTTGCTATGAAATGAGCTGCAAATATACTCTTTATATGTTCACCATTTGTATATGATTGTTAAGTTCATTAGCTCATTGCATGCTCTTTAGAATCTACTATGCCAATAATTTCAGCCCTTAACCCATGATCTTGCATGACTTAAAAAGAGATGATAACAAGGATTTTCATTTCTTTCTTTCCATCATGTTTCCGCTTTTTTTCATCTGAATAATCAATCTGGTTAAGATAAATCACAATTAATCTCTTGCATCTGGACCAGAATCTAAATCAGACAACAATCTGATTCAGATTTTCTGGAGTGCACCACATTGGAGCACCAAGGTGGCGCACCTAACCAGAGCACCATCTTGGCGCACCATTCTGGTGCACCAGTCTGGTCAAAGAGCAAATCATTATCTTTGTATCATGACCTGCATGCTTTCTTGGGTGTTTTTGACTTTGATTTTTATTATGTTGATTCTCTGATATGTCAGGTCTTTGAATGCATGATTTCAGTCTTGGATGACACTGTTTTAAGCCTTTTTTGCATCTTGCATATTCAGCCAATTGCTGAAATCTGGTGAGCTGATTGCCCCCATGAACTCTTGTTTGGGAGGTTCTTATGCATCAGTCCATGATCCAGATCTGGATAGCATGGCTGAATCTTGTTGTTTTTACTTAGCATAGGGATGGTGTGGTCTTGTGTGAGGCATACAGCCCTTGAGCACAAGACCCATATTGTGCTTTCATGTTTGGACTTTGATGTATACTCATGTTGCATTCTCTAATGAGTTTACAAGTTTTTTACATTGCATGGAATTTTGGTTTACTGTTGGATCTATGATTTCCGCTGGCATACTTTCCTGGCACCCAAGTAGATCACATAGGTGGTGCACCAGACTGGAGCACCAGTCTAGCGCACCACTCAAGTGCACTAGCCTGTTTTCTGTCGCACGTAGCTGCATTTGGCATGGTATTTAGCATGCTTCCTGTTTGGATTTGCTTTTGGTTTTCTCTGGTTGTCTTCCTGGGTATGTCAGGAAGACCCCACTCTGTTTTCAGCCTTTTTCATGCATGATAGATCATGTTTTGCATATAGTAAAGCGAGGATGAAAATCACTCGATGTTGTTAGATCTTTTGATCATATCCGTGCAATATCCTTGCACCGGTGCTTGACCCATCGCACGAGTGATATTTCTCAGCATTAGGACACACCCTATAGCCCACACACCCATGTTTAGCATATGACACCATAGCATTGCATTGCATATCGCCCTCGGGCGTACAGAAAAGGCTGAAAAGTCGACATTTCATATAAGTAAATGAGAAATCCATAGAAAGACCAATTTTTAGGCGCACGAGGGTGCCTAATAGCTTCCTCGTGCGTAATAGGGATCCTTGCCCAATTTTTTGGTTTATGACCTTCTTTTCCATTGGCTTTATTGTATGATTTGAATGTTTTAAACGGTTTTCCTTGTCTTCCGTTTTTAAATAGACTAGGTGGCGACTCCTACATTTTTATCATTATTTTTATTGATTTGCCGTGACTTTGCCGGTCCTCGCGCATTTGGCCTTTCGTGCCAAGCCCAAGGTTGTCGTCAGCATGGTTACAATGACAAAAATGTGAAATCAGATATTCATTTATATTGCAAACAAGGTTTTTTGATGGAAACTTTATTCAAGTGGTGATTTTACATGTACATGTGATCAATAAATGTGAAATAAGTGAAAATGTGATTTAAAATGCAATAAAAACTATCATTAATGATTTTTAAAAAACTTCAGGGACCTAGATGTAAATTTTCCTATTTAGAAACATTATTGATTAAGTTCAGGAACTGATTTGCAAAATTTCAGGGTCAAAATGTGATAAAAAACAAATTTTTTACATGTCAGTGTAATTATGGATAATTTTAAAGTCTAAAATGTAAATTGTACAAGGGAAACTCTTTTCAAAAACTCTAGGGGCCAAAATGCAAAAGTTTAGGACTTAAATGTAATGAAAACATGACATCAGGGGCATAAGTGTGATAAAACATGCATGAATAGGACTGAAATGTAATTAAAACTTTAATAGGGCAAAAGGTGCAATATTCACAATGCAATTTTAAATTATCAAAAGTCAGGGGTCACAAAATAAACCTTCAAGACTCATTTGTAAAGAAAACTTGAATATAAGGGCCTAACTGTGAAGAAACAAAAATATATGAGACTAGAAATGAAAGTAAAACTTAAACAGGACAAAACATGCAATATTTACACAAATAATAAAAAAATGAAACTTATTTAAATCTCCAGGGGCTTAAACATAAAATCAAAGGACCTAAGTGTAAAAAAAGGACTAAAAAGTAATAAAAAAGGACCTGAAAGTAATTATAGGGACCTATATGTAATGATAATTAGGACCTAAGTGTAATTACTGAAAAACTAAAAACAAATGATTAAAATAGGCTATTCGAAGATTGCCGGTGGATCGCCGGCGACCCCTCTCTGGCACGAACTCTGGCGAGCGTCCGACGACGGGAAAGTGGTGGCGGTGGTCGGAGGAGCTTGGGGACACCATGACGAGCTCCTCCATGGCTGCAGACTCGACTGGGGCGGCCTGAGAGGCCTCCCCCACCTCGGGCTCTGGTGGGCGGCGGTCGACGCAGGAGAAGACGACGACGGAGAGAGCTGACGGCATGGCTGCCCCTGGGATGGCGCGGTGGCGTGCGGGGAAGCTTCACGGCGGTACGGTGGGTGCTTCGAAGGGGTCATTGGAGGCTGGGGTGGCCTGGCAAGCTCTCCCCACCCTGCATTCCTGCGATGGGTGTAGCGACGACGACGGCGGTCTTCTGGTGGCTGGAGCGACGTCGGGCCTGCATGGGGATGTTGGTGGTGATGCGGCGGAGCTCCCGGGCGTGGTCACGAGCTGCGGGGACCTCTAGAGCCTTCCAGCGACTTCACAGTGGCGATAGTCGGAGCAGAGCAGTGGTGACGGTGGCGGATGACGTGTACTCCTTGGAGGCTCCTCCAGAGCTGAGGGAGACGAGGGTGGAGGAAGGAAAAGGAGGGGAGGAGTAGGTAAGGCCCTGGGGGGCTTGCCCAGACCTAGGAGGCTCGAGGCCTCACCGGTGGTGGTGAACCCACCACCGGAGGCAGGGGGAGGTGGCGCAGAGCGGTGGTCTCCGACGACGTTGAGCCCAGGTGGCTATAAACGGGCTGGTCGAAGCTAGAAAAGGGGTGATTTAAAGCCAAAATAAAAAGAAAAGGGAGGGAATTACCTGTGTGAGGCGTCTGTCTTCTCTGACGAGTAGTGGTGACACTCTCTAGGTCGATGCTCCGGCGACGGTGGCTAGGGCCCTGGGACGCACAAACGGGTAGGAGGAGGTATCTGACTTAAGGAATTGGCTGGGTTTCTCCGGGAATTCGAGCGGTGCTCTCTGGTTCTCTCCTCTCTCCGACGATCTCAGTTTTGGTTTCTCCTCTCCGCTCTCTCCAGATCTGGTCTCTTGCCTCTCCCTCAATTGGTGGTTTCTCCAGGTTAAAAGGGAGGTGGAACGAGTGAGGAATCGTAGGTCGTGGTAAGTGGTTGGCCAGAACGTGGGAAATGGAGGGGAACGAGAGGATGGTGTAGGGAGGAAGAAGCACTATTCCTTTATTTTTCATTTCCTAAGTTTTTTGGTTGAGAAAGATGTAATGAATGCATGGGCTTAACGGGCCAGACCTTTTGGGCTTTTAGTTTTGTTTTTTGTTTTTTGTTGTTTTAGGTTTTTAGGGTTTTGTTTTAGTATTTTGGTTTTGTTTTAAGTTTTTGATTTTGTTTTGGTGATTTTAATTAAATTTTGATTTTGTGATTTTCAAGTTTAATTGTTTTTAAATTAGGGTTTTTAGGAGTTTGAATTTAATTATGAGATTTTAATTTAGTTTCTTTTGGGATTAATTAAATGATTTAGGGTTTTTAAGTTTTAATCATTTTAGATTTTTGTGACTTAATTAATTAGTTTTAAATTAGAATTTTCAAGATTTTAATTATTTTAGA
Source organism: Posidonia australis (assembly GCA_024699735.1). Lineage (NCBI taxonomy): Eukaryota > Viridiplantae > Streptophyta > Magnoliopsida > Alismatales > Posidoniaceae > Posidonia > Posidonia australis. The sequence continues at coordinate 4,004 of JAMKQA010019136.1, forward strand.
GGTTTTTAAGTTTTTTGGATTTTAATTAGAGTTTTTAGTTTAAATTAAGGTTTTGGGTTTTAGTTAAAGTTTTTGGGTTTTAATTTAGGTTTTTTGGATTTTAGACATGGCTTTTAATTTAATTAGGGTTTTTTGGATTTTAATTAAAGTCTTGAGTTTGAATTAGGGTTTTTAAAATTTTGAGTTGAAATTTGTGTTTTTTGGATTTTAATTAAAGTTTTGGGTTCAAATTAGGGTTTTTTTAACTTAATTAAATGACTTTAGGGTTTTTTTAGGGTTTTTTGAGTTTAATTTAGGTTTGCCTTGAAATCGAATGGATTAAAGTGGTTTAAAAATGGATTTTATTTGGTTTTGACTTTAATTAGTGTTTTCACTTGATTAATTTAGATTTTAAACGTTTTAAAGTGGATTTTGCTTGATTTTTATTTTAATTAGGGTTTTACTTAATTAATTAGAGTTTCAAATGTTTTTAGGTTGATTTAAGTGGGTTTTGTTTAATTTTGGTTTTAATTAGTGGTTTTTGCTTGGATTAAGTTGGTGTGGGCTTGTGTGGGCTTGAGTGGGTCTAAAGTTCTGATGGAGTTAGGGTTTACGGGTTGTGGTTGCAACCAGTGCATCTTCTAAAGGAGCCTACTACCAAGTGACCGCAAAATCGGGATGTCTACACCATTTAAAACCATTTATTCACATTTTCCATTCATATTTAATCATATAGGCCAGTGGTGAAATCGACAGACCAAAATCTTGTTCGGTATACCGAAAATTGTTGATTCGGTATACCAAAACCCACCATTTTGGTGGACTGAAGGTTTTTTGTCTACCGAAACCAGGCATCCGGTGCATACTGACAGGGATTTGGTATGCCGAATTCAGTTCGACATGCTGAAACTCCTGTGCCCTATACACTTCCCCTATTTCACCTCAAACGATCGTTAGAAATGGGGACATCTAGCAGACCCCTCAAACATGTATCATAAAACATGAATAAAACATGAGTTGTAGACCCTTGAGTTTACTTCAAAACCCCTTAAACCATTCATCATTTCATTCATCATGCTATCCATACGAAAATCATAAAGGCATGGAACTCATACGTAACTATTGTAGCATACATTCCATTTTCAATCAATACTCATGGAATCCATACAATTCTAGCATGATCTCTACATATTCATGCTATCCATCACATTCTCATCCTTCCTACTATTTTTTCGTGATTTTACATGCATTTAACACATTTTTTCGGCATTTTACATGCATGTAAAATGAGAGAGGAAGAGGGGTTGCGTACCTCAAGTGGCACTTCGGCGACCACCCTCGCACCTTGGCGAAGCTTTTTTCCACCGGCGATCCTCACAGACGAAACCATCCTCCTTTGGCTTGCGCACTGCCCTTTCTCTCCCTCTTTCTCTCTTGGCTTTCTCCCCTCCATTTCCTCCTCCCTCTTTATCTCATCCTCCTCCTACATCGCGTCGGCCAACAATCCCATCACCTTTGCTTTGGAGGGACTGGGGAGGCACGAGCTTGCTCTGTGGTGGCACGGGTTTGAGAGAAGAAGGAGAAAGGAGACGAAGAAGACAAGAACTCGTGAGGGAGAGAGAGAAAAGAGAAAGATAGAAAAGGAAAAAGACGGGCACACAACCGAGGCAATACTGCATTCTTAGATCGGACTCCACATTGGTCCCACAACACAAATAGGTGCATAGGAAGCCAACCAAACCCTTACACTCACAAGAAACAACAGATCATCCATTAATAAACAATTTATACAATATTACAATTAATTACATGGTTTACAATCAAAATAGATAATCAGGCTTAGGTGTCACAGTTTGGCATGTCAAAATCCTCGTGTCCAATATACTCCCCCTGTTCTCGACCCAAACGTTTGCCGGAATTGGGACCTCAGGTGGACCCAACAAACATACATCATAAAACACAAGTAAAACATGGGGTGTAGACCCTTGAATCTACTTCAAAACACCTCAAACCATTCATCAATTCATTAAGCATGTCATTCACAATAAAATCATAAAGGCATAAAACTCATTTCAAGTCACTATAGCATGCATGCCCAAAACTCTTATAAATCGACAAAAAATCATCCTAACCTAATGATTTCTATATGAACACCTCATACATTCCATTCCATACATTTCTATCATTTTTCCATAATTTATCATGTTTTATCTATCATTTTCATGCATTATGCTCATTAAGCTAAAAATGCAAAATGAGAGAGGAAGAGGGATCGCGTACCTCCTGTGGTGCTCTGGCGACCCCTCCGCGACGGTGCACACCTTCAGCTTCACTTCCTTTCCCAGGCACACTGGTTCTCTCGTTCCTCCCGCTTGACTCGCCTGTCTTCCTCTGGCCTCCACCCATCTTTATCTTTTCCTCCTCCTCGCATCACGTTGGCCTCCGATCCCATCACCCTCGCGTTAGAGGGGACAGGGTGACACGGGCCAAGTTGTGGCGGCACGGGTTCGCAAGAGGAGAAGAAGAAAGGAGAAGAAGAAAGGAGAAGAAGAAGACGGGGACTCATGAGGAGAAAGAAAGAAAGGAAATAAAGAAAAGGGAAAAGACAGGCACACAAACCGAGGAGACTGTGCATCCTCAAATCGAACTCCACATTTGTCCCACAACACAAATAGGTACACAGAAGGCTGACAAACCTCCATATACATACAAGAAATAACAGATTATCCATTAATAAATCATTTATACATTATTACCATTAATTACTTGGTTCACAATTAAATTGGATAATCAAACCTAAGTGTCACATCCTACCCTCTTAAAAGAATTTCGTCTTCGAAATTCAGCTTTAATAAAACAAGTAGGGATACTGTCTCTGGATGTTCACCTCGAGCTCCCAGGTAGGCTCCTCTGTAGCATGATGTTGCCACTGGACCAACACCAATGGAATCACTTTATTCCTGAAGACTTGTTCTTTTCTGTCTAGTATCTGAATTGCATTTTCAACCAAAAACAGGTCCTCTTGCAGCTCCTCTGGTTGCACCGGTATAACGTAAGGTGCATCAGCCAAACATTTCCTCAGTATAGACACATGGAAGGTGTTGTGTACACTAGCCAACTCCGGAGGCAAATCTTGTCTATATTCCACTTCACCAACTCCCTTGACAATCTGGTACAGTCTGATGTATCTGGGGCTCAACTTGCATCTCTTTCTGAACCGCAATACTCCTTTGGTTGGTGACACCTTCAGGAATACAAAGTCTCCCTCCTACCTCGAATTCCAAGGGTCTTCGCCTCCTACCAGTGCAACTCTTCGGCCGACTCTGGGCAGACAACAGTCTTTTCCTAATCAAGTCCACCTTGCCCTCGTATTGCTGTATGATCTCGGGCCCAATCAACTGTCTCTCACCCACCTAACTCCAGCAAGTGGGTGTCTTGCAGGGTCTACCATACAGTGCCTCATAAGGTGCCATATCAATACTAGCGCAGTAACTGTTGTTATATGTAAACTCAATCAGAGGTAGATGATCCTCCAAGCTACTGCCAACTCCAAGGCATAGGCCTTGAACATGTCCTTTAGTGTATGGATGGTCCTCTCTGTCTTTCCATCCGTCTAGGGGTGAAAGGTTGTACTAAAACTCAGCACTGTACCAAAAACCTTCTATAAAGCTCCCCAAAACCTCGATGTGAATCTCGTATCTCTGTCAGATACAATGGACACTAAAACACCATGCAATCTCACAATCTCAGAAACAAACAACTCTGCTAGTTTTGCCAAAGGAAGATTCACCCTCATTGGCAAGAAATGTGCTAATTTTGTAAGGCGATCTATAATCACCCAAACTATATCATTCTTTCCTCGGGTCCTTGGTAAACCCGTCACAAAATCCATCGACACATTTTCCCATTTTTACATTGAGACGTCTAGAGGCTGTAAGGTCTCTCCGGGCTTCTGGTGCTCTATCTTTACCATTTAGTAGATTACACACTTAGCCACATACTCAGCAATTTCCCTCTTCATCCCAAGCCACTAGAAATTCCTTTTCAGGGCCACCAGAAATTCTTTTTCAGGTCCACCAGAAATTCTTTTTCAGGTCCTTATACATCTTGGTGCTTCATGGATGAATAGTGTATCTGGAGTAGTGAGCTTTATCAATCAGACTATTCTTGATTTCCTCCACTAGAGGCATATATAACCTCAGGTCGTACCTCAACCCACCATCTACTCCGACTGAAAAGTGAGGGACATTTTCAACTTCCAGCTTCCTCTAGATATCTGATACAAAAGAATCATACTGCTGAGCGGTGACATTCGCCTCAATCATTCTTGAGTGAATAGACAAATTTGCCATTACAACTCTGGCAACTCCCTAAGACTGTCTTCGAGGTCTGCACTCCACTAGCCCATCTAACAATTTCCATTCATGAATCATCAGGCTAGCCATAACATGAGTGTGTTTGCTCAGAGCATTTGCAACCACATTTGCTTTCCCTAGGTGGAATGACAGGCTGAAGTCATAATCCTTGATATATTCCACCTAGTACCTCTATCTCAGGTTTAGATCCTTCTGAGTAAAGATGTACTTAAGACTTTCATGATTTGTTTGCCATACAGATATTGCCTCTAAATCTTCAGGGCGAACACAACCACTACCATCTCCAAATCATGGGTGGGGTAACTCTTCTCATGATCTCTCAACTAGCGTGAGGCATACGCCACCACTCGACCATGCTGCATTAGATCACACCCTAAGCCGGTCTCACAAGCATCACTATAGACTGTGAAACCGCCACTCCCAGAAGATAGAGTCAAAACTGAGGCTGACATCAGACGAGCCTTCAACTCATTGAAGCTCTCCTCACACTGCCAATCCCAAGAAAAGTGCATTTCCTTTCTGGTCAGTCTGGTCAACGGTGTAACAATCTTGGATAAATCCTCAATAAATCTCCTATAATATCCTACCAGGCCGAGGAAACTTCTGATATCAATTATTGTCTTTGGTCTGGCCCAACTGCTCATAGCCTCCACTTTGGCTGGATCTACCTTGATGGCTTCTCCTGAGATGATATGACCAAGGAAGGAGACCTCCTCTAGCCAAAACGCGTACTTGGAGAACTTAGCATAGAGCTGATGCTGTCTCAGTGTCTCCAGTACAATCTTCAAATGCATCTAGTGGGTTTGAACATGTAGAGAATACATCAGGACATCATCCACAAAGATGACTACAAATTGATCCAAATAGGGCCTGAATACTCTATTCATCAGGTCCATGAAGGCAGCCGGAGCGTTCGTCAACCCGATGGCATAACCAAAAACTCATAATGTCCATAACAGGTGCACAAGGCTGTCTTTTGCACATCTGGCTCACTGATCCGCAACTGATGATATCCAAATCTCAGATCTATCTTGGAAAACATCGATGCTCTCTGCAACTGATCGAACAAATCATTGATCTTGGGCAGTGGATACTTGTTTTTAACAGTTATCTAGTTCAACATCCAGTAGTCTATGTAGAGCCAAAGTGAACCATTCTTCTTCTTAACGAACAGTACTGGTGCTCCCAAGGTGAAACACTGGGACGAACAAATCCCTTGTCCATCAGTTCCTGCAGTTAATTTCGGAGCTCCCTCAATTCGATAAGTGTCATCTTGTATGGAGCCTTGGAAATAGGACCTGATCCCAGCACTAAATCAATCATAAACTCCAGTTCCCTGTGCGGTGGCATACCAAGCAATTCCTCTGGAAAGACATCAGGATATTCCTGCACCACTGGCAAATCCTGAATCTCAATCACAGGCGAAGTAGAAACAGTCACACAGGCTAAATAGCCCACATTGCCTCTTGCCAAATGATGATAGGCCTTGATAGCAGATATCACCTTCCTAGGCTCAACCCAGTCTGGTGCCTTGCACTAGACACCAGCCTTGGCCTGGACACTCTGCCAAAACCCTTCTCTTGGCACAATTTATCACGGCTGAATGCTGCAGCAACCAATCCATCCTCAGGATAACATCATAATCTTACATGTCCATCAAAATCAAGTTGGCCTGAAAATTTATGTCTCCCAACTGGATATCAACTGGTCTCAAGTACCTCCACGTTACACTGTGTTCTTCCAATGGAGTAACTACATCCAGGTGGAATGCCAATCTAGCCGGTCTGGTTCCGATCTTGGCAGCAAATGACTAAGAGACAAAAGAAAATGAACTCCGAGAGTCGAATAGGACTCGGGCCATCCGGTTAGCCACAAGGAAAGATCCTATCATCAACACACCATCACCATAATCTTAATCATAACAAAAGATAGTGTCGATCACATATAGGATCCATTATTACAAGATAGGATTTAACTCATACATCCATACTAGTTCTCACCTTCCACAACATCTCCTAATGGACCAGCATCTGGGGCAGCAATGGGGAACACTCTCCCCTTGGTAGGCTTATGAGGCGCATCTCCCATTGGCTTCGGTTGACTGAGACAGTCCTTTTGATTGTGTCCGGACTTCCCATAGTTGTAGCACACTATGCTGTCTAAGCATCTCTGCCTGTGCTAACACTACACTGCTATGTTCCCCTTCTTACCACAGACTTGGCACGGTCCCATCTTCGAGCCGTTGTTGGATCCTGCATGGCTGAAACCAACACTTTTTTCCCTACTTGATGTAGGCCGCTCCTTTCGTTTCTTCCCAGAGATACCAGAACTCCTAGAACTTGGCGCTTCAGTGACTGAAGGTCGAGAAACAGAAGGTCGAGAGACAAACTTCCTCCCTTATCCTTTTTAGGATACTCTTCCTAGAACAGCCTATGATCATCCTCATAGCGGCTTGCAAGCTCAATAGCATCCGCCAAGGTCTGACATCTGAAGCCAATGACTCTAGATCTCAGCATCGGATTAAGTCCCTCCACAAATTTCTTAGCTCTGTTCTTCTGGTAAACCACAGCCTGAGAGAACTGCTCCGGTAGAAGGAAGGACGACTCATACTCAGCCATAGTCAAGCTTCCTTACTTCAGGTTTCAGAATTCTCTGTCCAGCTTGTGTCTTTCATGCTCAGGGAAAAACCTCTCATAGAATACCTCTTGGAACTCCTCACAAGAGATCATCAGTAGGTCCACATTTAGAAACTTGGTGCGGTGCGTAGCCCTCCACCATTGATCTGTAGAGCCCTTGAGTTGAACTGCTGCGATCCGGACCCACTTCTAAGTTGAACATTCGATCCGCTCTAAGATCTTCTCTACCTCTCGGAACCAAGCCTCACACTCCTTTGGTGTGCAATGCCTAGCTAGAGTCGGCGTGCCAGCTGGTGGAACTACTTGATCTAGGGATTTCCTTTCGCCTCATCCTTGCTGCTGCTACTGAACGACTGGGCGAAACCCTGCATCATCTTGCCAAACTCTCGTCGCATGCCCCTCCAAGCACCGCCCTCTCCACCTCAGACTCGGACACTGGGGCTTGGCCACGGCTACAGCCTTGACGAGACATCTTCCTGCCAGCGCAACAGAGGAAAACAACAACCAAAATCAGGTGCAAGATTCTTTGCTTTGCAGTCCTATGGAGCCACTAGATTGGATATCACCAAGTCGGTGCACTAGGTATAACCTTAGCTCTGATACCACTCTGTAATACCTCGAACCCGGGTACGCTACCTAAATCATAGTATCATAAGTAATTACAATAATTATAGCAATAATTAAATAACTACAACTAACTAAAGCTCACCTCAAAGATTAATGTACGGTCAGTAGCTCCTACTTAGGCACCAGGACTAGATTGCATCACCAACTGCACTTGAAAACCAAAAAAAATACGTGTGAGTGACATCTAAGTCACTCAGTACTTGCCCTATACACACACACACCAAAAAGCTCGACAAAACCACAAAAACACAGGTTTTGATTTACAAAACATGGTTTTCTTTTAAAATCCATTTCAAAACATCATTTCCTTCTCTTTTCTCTTTTAGAACATTTGGAAATCATTATCCAAAACCATGCTATCTCTCAAAACTCATATTTTCTTCTTTTTATGCATTTTAACACCTTTCCTCTATTCCGAGAAAAGTCTGTATTCTCGACCAGGTCTAGCCTACAACATAATGCCTCACGGGGCTCAAAACCAAAACCACAAACATGGGCTGGTAACTGGTTAAAACACAATTCTAATTTACTAATAGGATTTTAAGACCAAACTCAGGTCCAATCCTAGCCAATCCACATCTTTTAATTTTTCACAAATCCAAATACCTTTCTTATTAATTTCCTCTTTTATTATTGATGTTACCTTAATCAGGAGTAATCATGCACACAAGCAGCAAGTGAGGACATTATTTCCCCTACCTCTCTACACTGCCGCGGTGAAGTTCCCCGTTCAGGAGAACACCGCCCCAGCCAACTAGCCTCAATTTCTTTTCATATGCACGTGGATGCGTCCTTTTCTTGACACCCCATCGGTGACCCGAGCACCTGGTTCATATACCAGGCTCAGCCTGCATCGTCTCAAGCTTGGTGACCACAGTCATATCTGACAATTGATATCTTATCAATTTGCCGACAGCAATCCCTCGTGGTCCGACACTAGCAACCACAGTTATGTTTGACAATTGGTTTCCATGGAGTATCATTCTCCTACCACATTATTGACACCAACCCCTCGTGGTTTCACAACACATCATTATTTCTTTCTTTTTTTTAAAAAAACTCTTGGATTTTCCTTTAAAACCATTTTCAGCTTATCCTTTAGTTGTAGGAATTTTTTCCGTGCAACACATGACCCTTTACTAGGGTCCCAACTCAAAATCATTCCAAAACCATGTGTTTAAAACCACAATTAGGTCTCATGCCAAAACTACACTAAACCAGACATTCAATCAATTTCTTCCATTCTTGGGGCTTTGAACCCAAAACCATTCTCAAATTTATTGATTTAAATTCTATGTTCCTTCATGTCATTTACATGGGGAAAGCATCATTAACACATGCTCGCTGTCCATTTAAAACCATTTATTTCCATTAGCCATATACATTTATTCATATGGGCTAGGGGTCAAATTCGGTAGACCAAACCATGTTTGGTATACCAAAAATCTCTGATTCGGTATACCAAAACTCCTTGTTTCGGTCAATCGGGTGTTTTCAATCTACCGAAACCAAGGACTAGTGGCGTACTGACAGGAAATTGGTATGTCGAACCCAGTTCAGCATGTCGAAACCCCGTGTCCAGTATACTCCCTCTGTTCTTGACCCAAATGTTTGTTAGAATTGGGACCTCCTGCAGACCCAACAAACATATATTATAAAACACAAATAAAACATAGGGTGTAGACCCTTGAGTCTACTTCAAAACCCCTCAAACCATTCATCAATTCATTAAGCATGCCATTCACAATAAAATCATAAAGACATAAAACTCATTTCAAGTAACTATAGCATGCATGCCCAAAACTCTTATAAATTGACAAAAATTCATTCTAACCACATGATTTCTACATGCACACCTCATACATTCCATTTCATACATTTCTATCATTTTTCCATAATTTATAATGTTTTATTCATCATTTTCATGCATTATGCTCATTAAGCTAAAAATGCAAAACAAGAGAGGAAGAGTGGTCACATACCTCCCGTGGCGCTCCAACAACCTCTCCGCGACGACGTGCACCTCCGACCTCACTTCCTTTCGTAGGCACATTGGTTCTCTCCTTCCTCCCGCTTGACTCGCCTCTCTTCCTCTGGCCTCCACCCATCTTTATCTTCCCCTTCTCCCTACAACACGCCGGCCTCCGATCCTATCACCCTTGCGACGGAGGGGATGAGGCAACACTGGCTGAGTTGTGGAGGCACGGGTTTGCGAGAGGAGAAGAAGAAGACGAGGACTCGTGAGGAAAAGAGAGAGAAAGGAAAGAAAAAAAAGGGAAAAGATAGGCACGCAAAGTGAAGCGACTATGCATCATCAAACCAAATTCCACATTGGTCCAACAACATGAACAGGTGCATAGAAGGCCAACAAACCTCCACACATACACACAAGAAATAACAAATTATCCATTAATAAACCATTTATACAATATTACCATTATTTACACGGTTTATAATTAAAATGGATAATCAGACCTTGGTGTCACATTATTACTAGAGTCCTAGTTAGTTTTTATATTACGTTCACAATTCTTTATTTTGTTGTGACATCTGGGCATGATTATCCATTTTTATTGTAAAATCATGTGATTATTTGCAATATTGTATAAATGGTTTATTAATGGATAATTTGCTGTTTCTTGTTTGTGTGAGCTTGTGGTTGGCTTTCTGTGCTCCTGTTTGTGTTTTGGGACCAATGTGGAGTCCAATTTGAGGATGCACAGTCGCCTCGATTTGCGTGCTCGTTCTTTCCTCTTTTCTTTCTTCCTTTTTTCTCCTTCTCTCACTCACGAGCTCACCACACACCCGTCTTCTTTCCCTTCACCCTCCACCAGCCCGTGCCACCACCACCCAACGACCCGTTCCTCATCGTCACCTCCGACACAATGGGTGGCTGGCGTGATGCGGGAGGAGGTAGGGATAAGAGAGGCGGAGGCGAGTGGACGAAGGTAAGCTGTGACGCGAGAAGAAAGAGGGAGAGGAAGAATGAAGTGCAACCGAGGAAGAGGTGGTGGCTTTTTGTGTGGTCCACCGGCGGGAGAGACTTCGCTAGGGTGCAAGGAGACTCGCCGGAGTGTGGGAAGGATCACCGGGGCGCCATCGGAGGTACGTGGCTCTGTCTCTACCTCGTTTACATGTTTCCTACTGATTATGCCTCAAGCATGAAAAATCAAGGGAAATGCATGAAAAATTGTAGAAAAATAGTAGGAATGATGGAAATGAGTAAAATGATGTGAATGTGTAGGGATCATGCTAGATTGTGTGAATTTCGTGAGTTTTGAGGAGTTATGCCTTAAATGTTTTAAGGTTTCACTCTGAGCATGCTTCCTTTACGAATTTATATCTTCTTGTGTGGTTGATGGAATCATGAATGGTTTGAGGGGTTTTGAAGTAGACTTAAGAGTCTACACCCAATGATTTTATGGAAATTTATGAGGCATGTTTTGGGGGTTTGATCGGGACTCCCACTTTAGGCGATTTCCGCCTCTACGGAATAGGGGTGTGCCCTGTCTGCGAGGAATTTGATATACCGAATTTATTCGGTATGCCGAAATCCTGACAGATTAAGCCAGGTGCCTGCTTTCGGCAGACCGAAAACACCCAGTCGACTGAAATAGGGGGTTACGGCATACCGAAAATTTTCGGTATATCGAAATACGGAATTTCAGTATTCTAAATTGAAAATTCGGTATGCCGTCTTTGCCCTAAACCTGGGATGTTTAAATGTGAATTTTGATGAATGTTAAATGGATTTAATGGTATAGTGGGTTTATATGAATGATGTTTCCCCATGTAGTGACATGGAGGCATGTGGAATCCCAGACAAATGGATTTGGGTGTGGTTTTGGGTTTTAGACCCTATTAATGAATGAAAAGATGGTTTTATGTGGTTTTGGGCATGAGACCCAATTTATGACTTTAAGCTTGGTTTTCATGGCTTGAGTTGGGACCCCAGTGGAGGGTCAAGTGTTGCAAGGAAATAGAGTCCTGCAACGAGAAGAATGGAATGAAATGAAAAATGGTTTTGAATGGAACACTGATAATGTGGTTGTCGAGCTCATAGCGGTGTAGG
>JAMKQA010019137.1:0-14531 GCA_024699735.1 Posidonia australis
GCCCCCCCCCCCGTCGTGCACCGTCGGAGCTTGAGGACACGCGAGGCTCGTCGAAGCCAGGTACGTGTTCCCCTTCCGTTTCCCTCCGTCTGTTGAGGTATGTTAGGGTTAATGGATAAATTAATGGGTAATGTTGTTAAAATCATGCAAAAATAGGAAAATATGTTGGATTGTGAGGAATGATGTATTTACGTTGATATCATGTTGATCCATGTATATTTTGTGGGATTTTTGTAGAATTCTTGATGCATGCTATAGTGACATCGAATGGGCCTCATGGCTTTGTGATTTTCTTTAGAATAGTATGCTTAATGGTTATAATGGTTATATGATCGGTTTGAGGGATTTTGAAGTAGGCTTGGAGGTAGAAGGGTCCGCTCCTTACTCCCACTTTGGGGAGAAGTGAGAACGGAGGTCGGGGAGGTTTTCTGCAATCACAGAAAAAAATATGCCGAACTGGGTTCGGTATGCCAAAAGCTCCCTAGTGGTTCCCTAGACCACTGATTCGGATGACCGGGGGAAATTCAGTCGTCCGAATCAGGGGGTTTCGGACGACCGGATGATTTCAGTCGACCGTTCTGGCAGGGGACTGATAAAACTGATAGTGATTGGGTATACCGAAATATTTTGGTCGACCGAATCAGGGATTTTCGATTGACCGATACCCTATTCGGTATGCCGAATCAAGACCCAGGGTAATATTGAAAATGCTTAGTAAAGTGTTGATAAATATGGATAAATACGTGATAAATGTATAAGATGCATGGAAATGACTTGTGGAATATTGTATGTGAGTATGTTGATTTTTAATGACGTTTTCCATGAGATATTGAAACATGGCTTATGTGTATAAGGTATAGATGTGGACCCATGTGAGGGGTGAATGTATGGTATAATGACCATGATTGAATGTGTGGGCTGGAAACCACAGATGATAATATGATGCATAATGTGTATGATTTACAAAGAGTTTATGAATGAAACACTGGTTTTGACAAATGTTTTGAAAATAAAAATCGCATATGATTTTAAAGAGATTAATGGAATTGCAGGAACCACAATGAAACCAGGATTTGCGGACGAGGTAATGAGACCTCTATAGATGTTGGGGACGTGTCTTTGGTTGTGGTTGCTGAGTTTGCGGTCCGGGGTAGGATCCTCGAGACTATGGTGGTACTGTAGGACCTAGGGTACAGGAGACCCGGACTACCCTCAGTATCGATGCTGGACGGGTCTAGGGTTAGAGTCTCCAGGCGCTCGGGCACTAGGACGTCCCAAGAATGCACTCCGTGCTTGTACCAGTGAGGGTACATTTTGAGGCTACGGCCGAGGCGGTTGAACTCCAGCGTGGGGTGGTTCACCGCGGCACTGTAGTGTGGGTGTGGTGACATGGAATCCTCACCAGCTACTTGTGGCTAGGTCGATCTCCTGTGGCCAGGGTGATACGACCAGTTTTGGAATGGAAAAGTGTGGATTTGTGTATTAGACTATTTCATAGCCCGGATATGTGATAAATTGTGCTAATGATTTTAAATGATGTTTTGAGCTAGAAAACTAGATGAAATGATTTGCTTCTCCTGTGTTGAGTATAAAGGTTTATTAATGAGCATGTGGTTTTGAAAGAAAGGAAAAAGAAAGTTTAGAATGACATTGTTTTCAAAGTCTTTCTAATCGAATGTGTGGTTTTGGTGATGGTAGTTTTCTGGCAAATGTTTTGGCGGGTTTTATCGCTGTTTTTGGAGCTCGTACGGGGTGACATTCCTGTCACTCACGCGTGTTTTCTTTGTCCCCTTTTGTTTCAGGTGCTCAGGAGTAAGAGCAGTCTAGTCTGGTGCATCTTTTCGAACCACTTTTGCCACACACAGGTCTGGGTGTTTAGCTTTATTTATTTAATTCTGTTATTTAGATTCTTTTAACTGCTCTTGGGTAGTTCTTGTATTATTGTGTAGCACTGGGGTATTACACACGCTTCCCAAACTCTGAATCGGGCATCGACACAAAGAGATTGTGCCAATGGAGCGTTCGAGTAACAGGAGAATTGATAATAGGCATCCTTGCGTTACCAAGTGTGAATCTAATGCTAACATGGGGGTATGATGCTAAATATTATGCAAATGAGAGTGTAATATATCTGAGAAGCAAGATCAAGAACAAAAACCGAAACTGCTTGATAAAACACGTAAAACAAAAGGCACAAAATCACTAGCCATTCCTTGAAATAGGGAAAGTGCATCAGGAACGTGCACCTACTAGGTGCTCCTATAAGGTGCGCCTAGTAAGTGCGCCCCAGGTACCCTATTTTAGATTGCAAACCAAGGTGATATGCAAGGCTATGTGCAGTCAAAGGAGTAAGTTAAGGACTAGCTGGGAATCATGCCTAGATGCCAGAGAACATAGTTATGCAAAGAAAATGATCCGATTATACCTCCTTCACTCTCTCCATCCAACGGGTTCATTCCGGTTCCATTTGGCTTCAAGAGCCATAGACATTAGAGGCCATCTCTAGGATACCCTTGGAACCCTCATGGTGCTTGGTGAGTGCAAAGGAGAACAAGAACATGTAGGGTAAAAACTAGGATGCATATATGACTCTACCTTCCTTTCATTGTGTTACATCAACGTTCTTGTGTCCATCTGGCCATGTATAGGATTGGGAACACACAAACATCATTGTTAGCACTATGGAAGATGGAGGAAAGGAGGGAAATGGAAAACCCATGGGTATGGGTCATGGTTTCCCAAAAAACCGTGATCATATGATGAATGCAAAAAACCACAAACCATGATCCTTTCCCAAAAAACCACTAACTAATGCAAAAACCATAGGAATGCCAAACATATATTATGCCATACATGTATCATATGATGAATGCAAGTCAAAACTGATGAAATCTAGTAAACAAAGGATGAACCATCATTGGGATATACCAACTAGTGCACAAAAACATGAGAAAGCCGAGTAAATATCAAGCCCAATAGAATAACACATGGTGAATGCAAACCAAACAAATGAAATCCGGCAAATAAATAATAATCCATCATTGAAACAAGCTAACTAGTGCAAAATAGAATATAGGTAGCCAAGCATATATCAAAACCAATCATGTACCATGTAATGAACAGGAACTAAAACTAACAAAATGATGTAGCAATGATGTAACTATGTAGAAATAGCAAGGAACTTACCTATTTTGAGCGTACGTATTTATCCTTCCTGCGGCTTGCTTGAGGTGGCTCTTCTCGGGGTCAACTTCTGGGACGTAAGGAGGTGCTTTGGTGGGCTGGGAATGAAGCTTTCCGTCCCTCCTTCAGGTCGTCTTCAAGTGAAGCAAAGGGAAAGCTTGTTGATGGAATGTATGGGTGTGGAAATGCTTGCCAAGGCTTGAGGAAGCTTGGGGATGGAAGGGATGCTTGAGGGGTGGTGATGTGGTTTGTAGGAGAGGTCAATTTCAAGGTGCCAAAGCTCTAGATGCAAAGGAAGTAGGGAGCTTTCATCCAAGAGAAATCCAGCCAAAAGATCAGCCCTTCAGGTCGTCTTCAAGTGAAGCAAAGGGAAAGCTTGTTGATGGGTTCCTTATGATGATGGGTGCTGGAAGATGGGTGTGAGAGGTGGTGGTTGCTCTTACGTGTTGGTCTTTTCCTCTATGATGATGGGTGCTATTGTTGGACGAAAATGGAAGGCTGAAGGAGGAGGAAGGCTGCTGCTCCATGGGTGATGGATGCCAAGGGAGAAGGAAGGATGTTATGGGTTCATGGGCTACTGTGGTGGCTTCAGTGCATGCCTCTCCTTGGGTGTGGAATGGTGGAGAAGGAGGACGTGAGGTGGGCTGAGAGGAAAGCTTGGACAGAGGTGCTACTATGATGTGGAGTTGGAGGCAAAGAGAGAGGTGCCGGTAGCTCTGAGGTGGCTGCTGGTTGTTGGCATTGATGGCTGGAGAAGTAGTGAGAAGGAAGAGAGGAGGATGGCTGTTGCGGGTTGAGGCTGTATTGGCTGCTATATGGAGAGGAAGGTCGTATGTGAGGTGGTGCAAGGGCTGCGGCTAGGCTTTGGAAGGTCAACAGCTGTGTTGGGTTGGAGTGGTGGCTGGAGTGTGAGAGAGGGAGAGAGGCAGCTGGTTGGGTTGCTCGTGGGTGGAGGAAGCTGTGTGAGGAGAGGAGGGGAAGGGCTATCCAACTATCAAAGGAGAGGGAGAGAAGGATGGAGGTTGTTGGTTGGGTTCTTACATGGGGAGTGCGAGGAGAGGGATGGAGAAGGAAGGCTATTGGATGGTTGTGAGAGGAGAGGAAGGGGAGAAGGGATGAAAGAGGAGGTCGTGTGTGAGTGGGTGTGAGAGAGAGCGAGAGAGGGAGATGGAGATGGAGGGGGGCAGGCCATGTGTAAGTTAGTGTGAGAGAAAGGGAGATGTAGATGGAGTGGAGAGGGAGAGGCCATGTGTGAGTGAGTGTGGTGAGGGAGGGAGAGAGGGAGATGGAGATGAAGTGGAGAGGGAGAGGCCGTGTGTGAGTGAGTGTGATGAGGGAGGGAGAGAGGGAGATGGAGTGGAGAGGGAGAGGCCGTGTGTGAGTGAGTGTGAGAGAAAGGGAGATAGGTGCTGTTGTGTTGGGAGAGTTGAGTGCTTGGACGCATTGCTAGTTGGGTGTTTTTTTGAATGGGAGAGGGGATGAGGTGGGGAGATCAATAGAGAAGGAAACGGGTGACTGTGTGTGTGCAATTAGGATGGGTTTAAACTAACAAAATGTAACTGCCTGGAAGTCAAAAGTATTGCAACTCTAGGGCCTCTCTCCCATGGATGAATGCATGTGTGGTTGGAAGACCAAAAGATTGGGTAACAAAAAGTCATGGAACGCAAGAGTCTCATTGTGCAAGCTACGTATGCATGCATGTCTGGCTACATAAACAATATGCATGCATGTAATGGCTGTGTAAATAATATGCATGCATTAACAGGCATAGTTTAGTTACGTGAAGAAATGCATGGAAAAGCTAAGTGAAGTGGGGTTTTATTGCTAGAATCAAGTAAATATGATTTTGGACTTAGGGACTGTAGATATCCCGATTTTGCAGTCACTGAGTGGTAGATTTCTCTGAAAAGATGCTTTGGTTACGACCACCAAGTCCAAAATCCTAACTCAACCTAAACCCTCTAAGACCCATGAAAGCTCATTTAGGCACACACAAGCGCACTCTAACCCAATCTAAGATAATCAAAGCAAAAAAACCCTTAACTAAAATCCAAATTAAAATGAGACTCACTTAAATTATTAAAACTCAAATTAATTAAGCTAAAACATTTAATCCAAACCAAAATCAAGAAAAAATCATTTAAACCATTAAAAACTCAAGGTAATTAAGTAAAAACCCTAACCAAAACCTAAATCAAGTAAAAAACGAATTTCTTGATTAAATCCTTAATTAAATCAAGTCCAAAACCAATTAAGTCAAAATTTAAATCCAAAACTTAAATCCATTTAAGCCCATTAAACCCACCCTTAATTAAAATCCAAATTAAAAATGAAACTCACTTAAATTATTAAAACTCAAATTAATTAAGCTAAAACATTTAATCCAAACCAAAAGCAAGAAAAATTCATTGAAACCATTAAAAACTCATGGCAATTAAGTAAAAACCCTAACCAAAACCTAAATCAAGTAAAAAACCAATTTCTTGATTAAATCCTTAATTAAATCAAGTCCAAAACCAATTAAGTCAAAATTTGAACCAGCGTAGATTAGTTTAGGTCCTTAAGTTTTTTGATTGTTACACTTAGGTCCTTAGGTCATTATGTCTTGGTCTTGACATTTTGTATTTGAACCCTTGTAGTTGTAAATAAAGTTTTGTCTCTTTTGTTTTCTTGTAAAAATTACATATTGTCTCTTGAATGTTTTGTTTTTTCATGACCAGCTTAGTAAATGTTTGTTTTATCACAATTAAACTCCTAAAATCATGTTTTTCTCGCAATTAAGTCCTAGACTTTTTCATTTTGCCCCAGAATTTTTAACAAACAAGAATTCCATTGTGAAATTTATATCCAGAGCCTTAAAGTAATTCATAATTACATTGAATTGTATAAAAAACTTGTTTTGCATTACATTTTGATCCTAAGATTTTGCATGAAAACCTGGACTTCATCTAATACAGTTTCTGAGCATAGATAGATTGCATCCAGACCCCTTAATTACCACTTAAATCATTGATTTGGGTTTTTAATTGCATTTTAGTCCACATGTTTATACTTTGCACATTTATTGATCATGCATGTTTGTAAATTGTCACATAAATAAAGTATTTATGACAAAATCATGTTTTCAATTTAAAATGACTTCTGATTCTGTATTTTGATGACATTTGTACACACATGTAAATTTTGCACATCTAACCCTAAACTTTCATGAAATTACTAGTACGCAAATTTCACACATTTCACACTTTAATGCTACATTTTTCTGTTAATTAATGATCTGAACTTTAGCATGAAAGTTTTTGAACAGTTGTTCAATCATGATTGCCATCTTTTTGTGCATTTTGCACTTTAGTCCATAAATTTTCTTAAAATCGCGATATGTGATTTTTCAACATCCATTTTTCATCAAAATGTATTTCCACCTTAATTAATGTGATAGTTTTCTGTTCTTTGACTTCTGTGAAGTTTTCTAAGTGGATTTGCTGCTTCTTTGTGAATTTTGCACTTTAGCCCCCATACTTGCTATTTTCCATGTTTACATCATTTTCTTGTATTTAAAATCTTGTTTCCATCATATTTTCTTGTGAATAATATTTTTCTTGACATTTTGCACACATAATGTACACATTTAGACCATGCATCATGCTTATGCACACCTTTATAACATTTAGCAATGTGAAATTACATAATTACCCTCATGACATCAATTCATGCACATGCATGTCATTTTTGCAGTAAACCATGCATATTTTCCTGTGTAAATAACTCCTGAGCATTTTTCATACATTTAGATGCATTTACATGCACATTTATTCACATGTAGATCATTTCATACCAATTTCTATAAAGCTTGCTTTCCATATGGTTTTTCGTAGATTTCTCTTTGGTCTACTCCGGATTCTTTTGCTTGACATCGGTTTGATTTCCCTTACTCCGCATTTATGGTTTTTTATGATTTGGTTTGGATTTACATCGCCCGAGGGCGTACATTAATTGGCTTAAATACCTACAATGACCCAATTGCAGATTACTTTCCCATTTTGATTTTAATGACATTTTCCATAATTCTGATGATTTGAGCAGATGCCACGTTTGATTGTTTAGGCGTTTGCATAGTTCCTTGGATCATTTTCCTCAAAAATATTGTCATTTCATGTGATTTTCTTTGTCATTTCATGTGTCATTATTCTGTCATTCCGTGTCGATTTCTTCACAATTTTCATGCTCACTTTGCACTTCCATCTTGTCATGATCTTGTATTCACCTTAACATGATTTCGAGTACAATTTAGGTTTGGCAAGCATACATTTGCATCTAGCCTCTTAGCAAGCAAATCAGACCAAAAAGATCGAGTTTCTTGAGTGCATAGGGGTGCCTAACACCTTCTCCATGCGTAATAAGAATCTTTACCCTTTCTCTGGCCCACAATGGCTAAGTGTTGCATCCAATAGGCACGGAGCATACACGCATTCATTTGCATCATTTTCTTGCATTCTTATGCATCTTGGTTTTCCTCGTCTTTCCATTAAAAGACTAGGTGGCAACTCTATTTTCCTTATCCTTTTCTTATCCTTCTTTGGTGTTTCTGAGTTGAGTCTCCTTCTTCAGATTCACCATTTTTGCCGTGACCATATCGGGATTTTTCGTGTGTTTCCATGCATCTAGGAGTCGTATAGGGTTCCATCGGCATGATCACAGGGACAGGGATGTGATGGTCTGGTCTAGGATTTTAGTTAGGTTTGGGTAGGTTTTGGAGTTGGGAAATGCCACGTCACAACTGCGATGAGCTCTTCTGGAGAAATCTCCCAATAAGTCGCCGTAAATCAGGGTGTCTACACTTGGCATACGTGCTAAGTAAGTGTGCTTGGTTTGTGGTCCCTAGGCAGAACACTAGACAACAAACAACCCAATAACCAGAGAAATGGGAACCAAAAGTGGGAACTCCAATCGATCTCACCGTACACAACCAAAAATTGCATATAATATATCAAAACAAAGATATTGAAATACATTTAACATTTGTGCCTGATTATCCAGATTAGTGTAAACCATGGAATACTGTAATATTTGAGCATATGGTTTATTAATGGATAATCATAGTGTTTCTGGCCCAATGTGTGTATTTTCTCTCTGTGTGGTTGTGTTGGCTTGGTTTCCTTGGTTAAGTAGCATTTTGGCATGTTTTGGCTCTAGTATGTGCTTGGAATCTTAGTTGGCTTCTGGTGAAACCATGCACAGTGATCATTTCACATGCCTTCTTTCTTCTCCTTCTTCTTTTCTTTCCTTCCCCGGAATCACGAGCCTACACCACTTGTCCTATCTCCTCCTTGCCAACGGTGGAGAGCTGTTGGTGGCCGACGGGATTCAAGGGTGGCAGGGGAGAGGAGAAGATAAAGGGAGGTGGAGGCCATGGCTTTGGGGCATTTGGAGCTCGAGCCAAAGAAGAAAACCAAAGGAGTGGAACCTAAGAGAGAGAGGTTCAAAGGTGGAGGTAGAGGTGTTGGAGCTTCATTGGAGGATCAGGAGGCCTGGAGTCCACCAGAGGGAAGGGAGAGATTCACCGATGAGTGCGTGGCTCGTTGGAGAGGTACACGCCTTTCCTCCCTCTCACTTATGTGCTTTATGATTAAAATGGTAAAAATCATGATAAATTAGGAGTAAATCATGAAAAATTGTGGATTGGTGTAGATGAGTAGAAATGCATGCCTAGGAGGCGATTATGCCATGTTTGGGATTTTATGATGATTTATGGTGGATTTTTGAATGAGAATATGTTATGTGCTACAATAGTGTTTATTGAGCTCTCTGTGATTATGATTTTACTCTGAGAGCTATGGTTTATGGATTTGGATAAAAATTTTCCCAAATAGTGCTGGACATAGAGCCCTACATTTGGTGCATTTGGTGAGATTTGTGGTTCACAGGAGATGGGTTCGCCGATGATTCCCATTCTAGCGAACGAGCGGTCTATGGCTTGGGGTTGTTTTCCAAAATCACAGATTTAGGTATGTCAAATGGATTCGGTATGTCGTTTTTCTATCAGTATTGGCCCCAAGTCTCTATTTCGGATGATCGAAATGTATCGGTGTACTGCTCCAAGGAATTTTGGATGATCATTCTGAAATTCGATTAACTGTTTTGGGTTTTTGACCCAGGTTTGGTCTACCATTTTGGTTCGATATGTCGAACCTGAGCTCAGAGCCTTATAATTGAGAATTTGATAAATGATGGTTGTGAATGGGTTTTTATGTGGTTTTGACATGTGATTAAGAGTAATCCACATAATGAGATTTTAGATCATGGTAATGATTTCCATGGTAAAGAAATGAATGATTTGAGGTGTTTTTGGGCATGAGTCCCATGTATATGAAATGTGAATGGTTTTAAATGATTTATGGCATATGAGATTTTAATTGAATCCGCCAATGAGTGGAAGGATGATTTATGGAATGTGGTTTCTTGTAATGAAAGGATTTGAAAGTTGTTTTTGAAGAAAATTACATGTTTTGAAAAGTAGATTTTTTGTGTGGTCCAGGGCCATGTGGATTTGGTGTCGGTAATTTGGTAGGGATATGAGACTCCAATGGAACCAGTTATCAGATATGATCGTAGTTACCGAGGCTTACAGCAGTTAAAAGAAACCAGAGTACCTAATATGTGATGGTGTTGGATGGGCCTCTAGGTGGAAACTTAGGTGATCGAACATTGAGGGACATCAGGAAAAGACGTATCCCTGTGCATATGTGATAAAAATGAAATGTTGAGACTTGTAGGCCGAGGCAGTGTCCTCCCGCACAAGAAAGTTCATAACGGCTTTGTAGTAAGGTAGGAGTTGTGACCTCATCGACTGCTTAAGGCTAGGTCACCTCTGATCAAGGTGACAATATTGTCAATAATTGTGAATGAGCATGTGATTTGGACTGGAATTGGACTTTGTTTTGGCTTGAGGTTTTAGTTAGGTTCTAGTACGAGTTGAGACTTGAGGTTTTAGCCAGTTGCTAGTGAATTGTGATTGTGTTTTGAGTCATTTGTAGTCTTGTGGTTTTGGACTGGATTTGGTCGAGAATATGGTTTTCTCGAAATACATAAGTGTTGAAAATGCATGAGATTTGAATAAAGAAAATGATTTGAAATTGCATGGTTTAAAAAATGATTCTCAAGTTGTGAAATGATTTTATAACTAATAGAGATTAGAGTTTTCTCGTGGTTATCCATGGTTGGGCGCATACTAGGTGACTTAAATGTCACTCACATGTGTTTTGCTTTCTATGTTTGGTTTTTAGATGCATAGCTGGAGTGCAATCTGGTTACTAGTGCACGAGTTTTAGAGTAACTTGCAGCACACCATCTCTGGGTTGTAGTCTTTCCCTAGTTATTTTAATTGTTGTAGATTATGATAATTAGGGATGATGCTATGTTAGGTAGCACCTCCACGGCAAGAGCGTTACACTCTACCATGTGGGACAAAAATCACAAAGATCCAATGCATGTAACTCAAGTTATCGTGAATCAAAGCTTACATATACATTTAAATGCACTATGCAACCGAGAAACCAACACCCCATTTAATTATTGTAGAATTCATGAAAAATTTTCTAAAATCATGGAAACATTTACCAATCATCACAATCATGCCAAGCAACATGTTTTCATTAATTTCATGCATAAACGGAGAGAAAACAATGGGGTGTGCACCTCTCAAAGGTGCACAGGGGTGGTTTCCACTCGACGGTCGACCACCTCCAAACTAGAGCCTGGCACAGCCTCCCCAAAAACTCGCACCACTATCTGGATGACAACTAGAGCTCACCACACCATGAGCACATTGGAGCCCATCTCATAGCCACCCACAATAAGGAAACAACCTGAGAAAGTTAGCACCATGCAGGGAGGAAGATGAACCCATACTCTGGGAAGTTAAAACTCACCTCCACAAGAGCACAACCCAAAGGAGAGAGGTTCATCGACAATGAAGCTCCCTTGGTGTCAGCCAGCGTTCCTTCCTGAGTAGGGGAGACACTCACCTAGAGAAACTCAGGTGCTTCACTCTCCTTCACCTCTCACACACACACACACACACTGATGGAAAGGAGGAGGAGAAGAAAGAAAACAATGAAAGAAGGAGACAAAGGCGTCTGGAGAATTCTCTTGCTCTCTTTTCCCATTGTGCTCGAGAAATGAAGGGAAGGACGTATTGTATCGAGCACACCTCATCCCTTTAGATAGCCACAAGCCTGTGGTAGATGGCATGTATGCATCAACGGGACAAGGGGAGCATGCAAGAACCTACAAGCCCAACTGCCCAGCTACCACTCTCGCACCAACCGAAATGCACATGGCAACTGACTCCTCAACTCCAGATATGCACACACAAACTTACAAGCACAGTGTCACAACAAAAACCAAGATACAACATCAAATCTAGACTACAAACCACTGAATTACTGGAATAGACTTTGCACCACAAACATGTGCCAAGATTACATGTAAGAGAGACACGTCAGCAACACTCGCCACAAGTTAAAATAAATAAACTGGATAATTATGAAAGCAACAAATTACGGGTGTTACATCCTAACCCCCTAAAAGAGGATTTCACTCTTGAAATCACTAGTAGGCGAAAAGATAAGGGTACTAAGCTAGGATGGCGTCCTCTCGCTCCCACATGGCCTCCTCTACTTCATGATGCTTCCAATGCACAAGAACAAGTGGAATAATCTTGTTCCACAACACTTACTCCTTTCGATCAATGATTTGGACAACATCCTCATCAAAGGACAGATCCTCCTGAAGCACCCTTGGCTACACTAGAATTATCTGAGATGTGTCAGCTAGACATTTCCTTAGGATGGAGACGTGGTATACATCATTTACAGTGAACAACTTTGGTGGTAGATCAAGTCTATCGGCTACTTCATCAACCCTTTGGGTAATCTGATATAGGCCAATATAACAGGGACTCAACTTCTCTCATTTCCCTAACCTCATCACATCCTTGATTGGTAATACCTTTAGAAAAATAAAGTCTCTCACCATGAATTCCAGTAATCTCCACCTCTGGTCAACTTAACATTTCTACCAACTCTACGCAGTCACTACTCTCTTATGGATTAAGTCCACTTTATCCACATACAACTGCATAATCTCCAAACCAAGAAACTATCGTCCACCAGCCTCGCTCCAATAGACCGACAACTTACAAGGTCTACCATACAAGGCTTCGTATGGCACCATCCCAATGTTGAAGTGGTAACTATTGTTGTAGGTGAAATCAATCAATGAAAGGTGGTCCTTCCAGCTCCCCTGCAAATGTAAGGCACAAGCTCTAAGAATATCATCTAGTATCTGAATGGTTCTCTCTGTCTAGCCATCATATTAAGAGTGGAACATCGTGCTAAAGTTGAGTACCGTGTCAAAAGTCTCTTGCAGAGTCCTCCAGAATCTTGAGGTAAATCTTGTTTCTCTGTCTGATACAATGGATATGGGAATACCATACAACCAGAAAATCTCTGACATATATAGTTCCGCCAACCAATGCATAGGGAGATTCACCAGAATTGCCAGAAAATGTATGTACTTTGTGAATTGATCCATGATCACTCACAAGGTGTTGTTCTTCCTCCTGGTTTTAGGCAAACCAATCACAAAGTCTATGGATACGTGTTTCCATTTCTACACAATAATGTCCAATAGCTATAAAGTTCCTCTAGGCTTCTAATGCTCTGCCTTGATCAACTGACAAGTCATGCACTTTACGACATAGTCAGCAACATCCTTCTTCATACCTAGCCACCAGAAATTCCTATAAGGTCTTGGTACATCTTCATATTCCCTAGGTGAATATTGTACTTGGATCGGTGGACTTCACTAGTGGCTTCTGCCTAGCTTCCTCATATTGGGGAACATTTAGGCACAAATTGTATCTCAACTCTTTATATGCGCCAATAGAGAAATAAGGCTCTTCACCAGCCTCCAGCTTCTCAAGAGTAGCCTAAACAAAAGAATCCAATTGTTGACAAGTAATGATAAACTCAACCAACTTGCAGAGAATAGATAGGTTGGCCACCTAGGCATCAAGCATTCCTCAAGCTTGCCTTTTGGGTCTACATCCCACCAGATCCTCTAGCATGGTTCACTTCTTGACCAACAGACTTGCCATCATGTGAGTACGTTAACTCAGAGCATCGGTGACCACATTGACTTCCCAATGTGGTAGGATAGGTTGAAATCATAATCCTTCAAGTACTCCACCCACATGCACTGCCTCATGTTAAGGCTCTTCTGAGTAAAGATATACTTTAAACTCTGATGATCAATAAAGACCTTAAATTACTCCCCATAGAAGTAGTGTCGCCAAAGCTTGAGAGCGAACACCACGGTAGCCATCTCCAAATCATGGATCGGGTAGTCTCTCTCATGATCCTTCAATTGGTGAGAAGCATATGCCACAACATTACTGTGTTGCATGAGAACACAACCGAACTCAACTCCATTAGCATGACTTTACACAGTGAAGCCACCACTTCCAGAAGGCTGAGTTAATATAGTAATTGAAATCAAATGAGCCTTCAACTCATTAAAGCTTGCTTTACAGTCCTGATTCCAAACAAATGGAACGCCCTTCTTGGTCAATCCTGTTAAAGGCACTACTATAGAAGAGAAGTTCCTAATAACATCCTATAATAGTCTATCAAACCCAAGAAGCTTCTAATCTCAGTCACTATCTTGGGCCTCTCTCAACTACTCACAACCTCAACCTTGGTAGGATTCACTTTGATGCCTTCCCTAGAGATAAGGTCGTTGAGGAACATAACTTCATTTAGTTAGAATTTACATTTGGAGAATTTAACATACAACTGGTGTTGCCTTAGAGTATCTAGCACTACCCTTAAGTGCAAGGTATGAGTCTCCATATTTGGAGAATAGATCAACACATCATCTAAAAAAATCACCACAAATTGGTCCAAAATGGTTTGAACACCCTGTTCATCAGATCCATGAACATAGCAGGTGCATTGGTCAAGCCAAAAGACATAACTATGAACTCGTAGTGTCCATATCACATTCTAAAAGCAATCTTATGGACATCCAAGTCTCAGATTCTCAACTGGCGATACCTTGATCTCATATCAATATTCGAGAATGTTGTGCGTGGGGAGAAGAGAAAACTAATTGCAAACCCAAATCAGCAACAAACAATATCACACAAGACAGAGATTTACATGGTTCCCCGAATTGGGTACGTCCACAGATGGAGAGGCTGTTCTTCACTATGTGTAATTGGGAATACAAAAGGGTGTTAATCTTTGCAATGGAAACCCTAGTCATATATATACTAGGTCCAAAAG
>JAMKQA010019138.1:0-18248 GCA_024699735.1 Posidonia australis
AAAATCTTATAATGTATAATCAAATGAATTTTTTTTTATGAAATCTATATATGTGTACGAATAATGTACTTGTGAATGTATTTCAATGTCATTTTATCAGGTATTTGAATGTCAATTCTATAATGTATTGTTTTATTTTTTTAAACTGCCCAGTATTAACGAGGACATAGCGAGAACATTTGCTCGCAAACATTATGATATTTAGCGAGCACTTAGCGAGCAATTTGCGAGGAAATGTCCTCGCTAAAACTGGTACGACGATATATCTCATTATATTTAGCGAGCACCTACCGAGGACATGGCGAGGATATGACGAGGACATTACGAGGAAATATTTCATCGTAATTTCCTCGCCAAATTTACATGAGCACATTGTGAGGATATATCCTCGCAGTATTAATTTAACGAGTTACATAGCTACGAGGATAATTATTCCTTGTAAAGTCCTCGTTAAACTATCTAGCGAGGATTTTGCGAGGACTTAGCGAAGACTTTGCGAGGCATATTGTCCTCGCTAAATGTCGATTTTCTTGTAGTGGTTGTTGCTATGAGCATTGAGGCTCGAGTGTCGTCGGATGTGAAGGTATGATACTCCCTCCTGAGCATCGTGTGTGGAGGACGCCGTAAGGAGGCGGACCCTGTGGTGGCCAGTGTGGGTGGGACACGTGCCTCGTAGTTGGTAACGTCCTGAGAGACAGGACAGCCTTCCCAAGGAGGAGTTGGCTTTTGGAGTTCTCTAGAGAGGAAGAATCGCTGGATGGTGAACGCTCCTGCACAGGGTGGCTGTCACCGTGGCAGTGCAAAACGCTGTGGTCGCTCCTCGATGGACTGCGTGTAGCCAGAGTTAGGTTGCCTGGCGCTAGGCTTCCCGATTCACTGTATGTGGTTTTGGCCATTGAGGGCCTTTGCTTGTGGTTTTAGGATAGTAGAGCATCGGTTGTGGTTTTGGCCCGTGTGGGCTTGGTTTGTGAGGTTTTGAGAAAATGGTTTGCGAAATGAATTTTAAAGGAAAAGTAATTATGCTTTACTTTCCGAGGTTTTCGTGGGGTGCGTACTAGGTGACTCCTGTTACTTATGCATTTTCCTTGTGATTTTAGTTTACAGGTGCAGACATGCGGTTAGTTTAGTGTAGTGCATATAGTCTGGAGTCTTTTAGCCGCACAGTAATTAGATATTTTCTGTTTGGCTTTAATTTTTCCGTAATTTAATTTATTTTAAATTATCGTGGAAAATGAAGAACGTTACAGTAACAAACAAAAAAAATTGAGAAGACGTTGTGAAAAAGTTGTGCATGATGTACGGCGACTTGTGGGGAAGTGACGAGGACGGCATCTGGGAGGGGGGTTGTTGTACAGTGGGAGGGAGAGGGTGATGAGCGGAGGAGAGGACGGTGTGGTGGGAAAGAGGAAGGCATCTGAGGGGTGGGTGTTGTGTTAGGGGACGTTGGGTCGGGGAGGGCTTTTCGAGGATGGAGGCGGTGGGAGGGAGGATTGCGTTGGGAGAGGTGGGAGTAGGCGGAGGAGAGGGCGCGAAGGAGGTGGGCGGCAAGTACAGGGACGTCGACGACACACGGAGGGAGTTCGCACTGTTGATCCAGGACGTCGGGCACTATCGCAGGGTGCGTAATTACGACACGTGCATGTTTAGGATCGTGCCGGCGGCAAGGAGCCAGCTCGTCGGCACCGTGTCCTACGCATCGTTAAGTTCGAGATCAAGTGTTGACGAGGCGCCTACTCATGCTTAATTAATTGGCGTATTAGTTGAGTTGATGTGAGCTGGTGTCCATGACTAAATTGACCGATGAGCGTCCTTGACTTACCAATGGTTATAGAATAAAAGGTGTTCTGTTCATGAGCGTGAAATAATCTATAGTAAATATGTTTCTTAATTTGTAGATGTTACTGCGATGGCTCAAAAAAAGACGGCTGTCATCAAAGGCAGTTGTTTTGTTGATTTGTGGGTTGTTTTTTCTCTTAATTTCTGTGTGAAAGTAGTTATTGCTTGAAGTCAAGAGAAATAGTTTGACAATTTTCAATGCTGAAGAATGGGAATATGAATCATGTAGGGTGCTGCCACGACTGACTTGTTCTCTGCTGTTATTGCAAATTTGAAGACAAAATTAAGTGTTTATCCAGGCTCCAAGCTGAGTTGCAGCGCAAAAAAGTCACGAAAAGTAGAAGAATTAAAAGGTGTTTTACAAGTATTTCTAATAAGTCATACAGAGGGACGTTTTTGAGACAATAATTTTTGTAACGGTCTTTCCACAAGAGCCACCAGAGCGATCCATCGCCGAAGCTTCCTTACAAGCTTGGAAGGGAACAAAAACATCCTCACACACTGAAGCTCCTCGGGCCCGACGGCGGAGACGTACCCGTCGAACTCCATGTCGTCGTTCTCCTGCAGAGAAAGAGGCCCTCCGGCTCCTTCCTGAGTACCTGGGAGGCCCGGATGTGGCCACCATACTCTTGCAGGTGTCCGTCTGAGAGGATCAACTTCACACGATGCGCAGATCCCCATCTCTACTCCTCCTTCTGCTGAGGTTCACTCTGCGAGCCTCGCGATCGGCAAAACTTGCTGTCGGCTGGTAACACCTTTCCACTCTTATTCTTTGAATGTCACGGATCTGGGAGGTCGTAAGAGAAAGGCGGCCACCCCCCTTCTTGAGCCCCAATCTGACTCCTGCGGTCGGGACAGCACCACTGGTCTAAGGCGGGGTAGATCCCCTTCTGCGGCCACCCGATCGACTAGATGCGGTGATCTGGTGATAAAATTCGGTGTCTGTGGTTATTTTCATCTAGATTTCAAGACACCATTGAATATTGTTGTGGATTGCATGTTTTTTACTAAATCTATCCTTAGAGAATGGCAGATCTGAGTTTGGGAGCCTTTTACAGTCCCTCTGGGACTCTATTTTCCATTGACGCCGGCGAGCTTGCTTCCGCTGGTGGGTTCCCAGCGAGGGACTCTGTGCACCTTGAGTGGAGTAGGGCTGGAGGACGATCTCGCTGACGCCTCGGGTTCTGTTTGGGGGTACTCTCGGTATTTTCCCCCGATTATTTCGAAAGTATTCAATTTGAATTGTGGGGATTAGGGAAAGTTGGAAGGTTATAGTAAGGGTGACATTATTGCGCTTTGCTGCGCGTCCTCTCATGTCACTCAGTACGCGCACTCACTGTATTTTTTTAATGTTAAATTTTTTTTGAAATATGAAACATTATACATTCGCGTGGGGAAAATCTCTGATTCAGAGATTTCCTATGACAGTGGAGAGGTGAAAAGCAGTCCTTTTCTGACATGCCTTGACACTGGACCTTTAGAAATTTGCTCTCCTAGCATCCCTTGGTTATCCTGGTTACTTTTGTGTTGCTGATTTATTACTGTCTACTCTCCATCTTAAATTGCTCTATTTTATTCTGGTTGGACATTGTTATTTCAAATCATTCTCTGGTTGATTTGGATTGAAAGGAACAATAGGTTTTTCAAATCATTCTCTGGTTGATTTGGAAGGATTATCAATGCTATCTCTTCATTGTTTTACTGTTGGGTAGACTCTTTGGCTACAGGTTTCAAAAAAAAGTGAAAATACACGGACAATACCATCTTATCAGTATAACAGAGATGTAGAGCTTAGTTCATTGGCTCCCAGCAATCCCCAATATGAGATGGAGTATGATACCGGAACTCCTGCTCTTCCCATGTGTGATTAACTTCTGGTTAATTTATACTTTGCAGCTTGCAGTTGCTGAGAATTTTTGCTGAGATTTTTCGGTTCATAAGATACTTGTAATATTTTTTGGTCACCTGTTGAGTGACGAAGTATCATTTTTGTAATATTTTGTTGGACGCAATGCTATGCAATACTGTAGTTGTAAATTTATTAAAGTAATAGAAAGAACAACTAACTACTGTTTACAAAAAAAAAAAACAAATGAGTAATGGTTGAATTGCAAAATGAAAGAATGCACAAAAGGTTAAATATAGTGCCCGCTTCTGACCATTTCTTATGGTCCAGATGTTCTTAATCTTACACTCAAACTAGAGATTAACTACATGAAAAATAATATAACAATAGTTCTAAGAAAATTAGATAAATTTTGGATTTGGATACAACCACTAAGATCGTGTTTGGCTTAGATTCTGGTTTATGATTTGAATACAAAAACTTTTGCATTTAACATTTAATGATTTGTATTTCAAATAAATATCATTAAATGTATTAAGTATTTTATCTATAGAAAAATCATCAATATTATTTAAAGATAATACCTTACTAGGTTTTGTCAAGAAATATGTATGAGCTACATCCCAATTGAATGAAGTTTCTTCATCGATTGAATCATCTCATGTAACTTGAAGAGTTTTTTTTCTTTATTTTTTTCTCTTGTTTCTTTTATCCCTCTTGAAGAATTTCATTTTGAATAATGGACACTTATTATTTATGTGACCAAACTTGTTGTATTTGAAAAATAAGAGTGTTTCATCAACTTCTTTTTCTTTCTCATTTGAACTCTTATGCCACTTCTTTTGAAATATTCCCTTCTTTAAAAATTTATTGAATGTCTAAGTAATAAGAGTTAAATTTTCCCCTTCATCTAAATTATCTGTCTTGATAACAACTTTAAAAACAATACTCTTCCTCTTTGAAGCATCTTTAAGTTTTTTTTCTTCATTTGAACTACATAAGAAGTAATGTTTCTTATGAGGTTTTCAAGAAAATATGTTGAGATATCTTTGACTTTCTCGACAAAAGTAGTTTTCTTTTACCATGCTAGAGTGAGAAATATAAGAATTTTACGCATTAAGTCGTTTGAAAAATAACCTTTTTCAAGTGATTTTAAGTTGTTAAAAATTTCATTGAATCTTGTAAACATTTCACTAATGAATTCATGAAATTTCATTTTGAATATCTTTTACTTATGAACAAATATTTTGATTTTAGTTTATTTTACTTGACTTGTTCCTTTATAGGTAACTTCTAAAATATGTCATGCCTTATGAATGTGTTGTAATTAGAAATACGATTAAATTATTCTTCATTTATAATACAAAACAAAATATTTAATCTTTTAACATCTAATGTAATTAAATTCTTTTCATTTTTATTCTATTCCTTATAATTCTTTTTACTAAGAGTATATCCTTTTACAATTATATTTCACAAATCAAAATTGATGGATTTAAGATATATTATCATTCTACATTTCTAATAATTATAAGTGTTGTCATCAAAGAATGACGATTTATTTATGCTTTGATTATCTATATTGCTAGTGTTTGATGAAGATGAAGTCATTATCTAGAAGATGATTAAATCTAAATTTAGATAAACAAAGTTATAATACCAAATGTAAGGATCTTGAGGCTTTTCTAGAGAGAGGGCGAATAGAGAATTATAGATAATAGCTTACTTAAAAACTATATTAACAAACGCAAGCAAATAATTCAAATAAATGGAATTGAATATTAAACTATTAGTATACAAAGAAAGAAGTGAGAGACATAGAGAACAAGATAAACTTATGATTCGGTCTCTTTGACTTAATCTTAAAAATGGATGGACAAGATTAAGAATCTTACCATCACGAGCTAATATTATTAGTTTAAAAAAAAAAATCTTGTGATGTATTATCATCTAACTCTAGTAGTAAACAAATATTTTCTTAATTAACGTTGATTTTGTCAATCACTGAATTCCATGTATAGAAAAATATGCACCGTTGGACTGTTGGCCAACCATAAGTTAGCAACTAATTAACCTTCTGAACGTGGTGGGGAACATTGAATAACAATATTTTGCCCTTTATCCGGAGAATATATTGCAATTCATTTGTGCCTTTGTCGTCTCACTCTTGGAACCAATACGTGTGGGTCCGTTTTGAGGGTAGAAGATTTCGGTGAGGTCAGCTTTTGGAATTTATGATTTTCTAAGCCAAACAATCTGTATATAGTTGGAATCCAATCTTCGTTATATTTTTTTTTTGGTTAACGGTTTAGATGAATTTTTATGCATGTTTCAGGATTCGAATCTGGAGTCTGTGACGAATTTAAAGTTCTCTCAACCACTGTGACAATGAGACATTGTCAATCTTCGATATATTAATGGTAGAAATTATAAGTTCTAACATATAAAATTCAAAAACTTCAATTGGAGAAATTCAATTCTCGCAAAATGAGTCCATATGTACAACCATTCTAACAAAAAATCAACTTAATTAAGTCTATCCACTTGTATTATAATAAGATGGACCTCATAAGTTGATCGTCTAGTCTAGTAGGGTTTGACTAGAATCGATAATCTTTGCTAGTTGATTATAAAATTTTTCGGTATTCCAATGAATGAATCAAATATAATTGACTGAAAAAGACGCCCATTATCAAATCTCCCATCTCATCTAAGTAACCACTAATTCCCCATAAGACTCAATTGCTCATTGTTTGTCTCCCTGATTGTGTGTGTTCAAACTTGAACCTATAAGAAGATCAAGGTAAGTTGTATACATTAAGAACGGCTTTTTCTAAAACAGTAGGAATAAAACAATAATAAATTGTAACACCAATTAGTGTTTGAGATTCAATAAATGTCCCTTTCTGTGACAACTTTTAATTAATTAGGAGAAAAATAAAAAATATTTTTTTTTTGTATTTTAAATAATTGTCAGATGAAAAGGGAAAAATTTATCTTCCAAGGAAAAATATATACAACAACATGAAAAGCTAAAATATCTTCCTAATTTTTATTTCTTTTTGTGTGCACAATTTCCATGTGATGTGTGATGTCACACATCTAACATGCGTATCCAAATTTGACTTTGGTACCATATTAATATCAATATATCCAACCCAAATAAACTAGAAATGAGTGAAGAGATTCATGATCATGTAATTTCCATATTTATCTTCTAATTAGCTAATGTGGAGCTTAATGTCCACATTAGCAGAAGCTGGGAACGTTCCATTTTTGTTCAACTACCAGTTGAACAGTGACCATTCGATGGAGTGTGGACACATGGAATAAAAATCATGAAAGTAGTTGGAAAGCTTGGAGAAGAGAAAAACTCATCATAATGGGAACTTTTAGGTTATTGGTCTAACATGATGTCAACCTGTTTATTTCCCAACGGACTATGTTCAACTTCCAAGGTAAAACTCCATCTATGTAGCCACTTCTAGGGCTTCTGCTGATTAATTGAGCTCCCACTCCTCTCTCAGGATCTTGATTGATACTCTCACCTTGTGAAAATTCGTGGCTCTCTCAATTTTATTGTTTTTGTACCTTAGTCTTTTCTTTTTTCATTTAAAAAAAAAAAATCGATAATTATATATATATTTTTTCTACAGTAAGATTTGAATTTAAAAGGAATGTGTGAGTTTCATTCTTCTTGCTCAACTATTCTATCACAGTTGATTTCTTCTTTTTCTTATTTTCTTCCTTGAGATTACTTTGGACTATTCATGAAGAAGAACTCATCGCTTCAATAAATTACTTTACACATTGAGAAATCCATTTTACTTCAATAAGATCAAGTTGTTGGATGACAATGGATTAATGTTAATGTTATAATACGCTCATGTTATATCTATTATTAATTACCTTTACGTTGTATGAGTATTTTGGTCAATTCACCACTTACTAATTAAGGCCGCTCCTAATGGCGCAAAGTCAATGTTAGATTTCGTCGTTAATCTCTTTGATTTGGTTGCCTAGTTCCTGACAAATTCCTTGATTGTCAAGGAAATTTAATCACTAGCTGAAGGAAAAAGAAAAGAAGAAACCCCTATGGTATTTTCTTTTGAAATGGATCAATTGTAAATGGTGGATTAATGATGGCGACACGTTCAAAGACCTTGATATTCCTTCCTAGCTTGTGATCAAGTGCTTGATATAGCAGCAATGTTTATGACAAATTAAACTACTTGTCATTGTAATTGGAGCTGCTTTATGAAAAGTATTTCAAAAAATATGAACAACAAATAGTTGATGTTGGATATTATTTTGTGGTTGGTATTTAATTACAAACTGGTCGTATGCAGTAAACATCAATCGACAAGACTCATGGATGTGTAATCTGCGATCTAATATTTGAGCAAATACATAAATAGGTGGTGTTGAGACAGAGACCAAACTAAACTTCCATTCCACACATTCTTAGGCAGATGAAGTTTGACGAGGACAACGTTCACCTTGTGATGGACAATCTATCACTTGATACATTAGTCAGTGAAAATGCAATTATGGGTGTAAATCAGTAGATTATCACTGTCCTAACTTTTATAGCTTCAAACTATTCACACATAATAACATAGGGATATTAACCTAATAGATCCTTGGTGTCCAAGTTCCTTCGACAAACTTCAATATAGATGCTTAAATTATTTTTTTTCCCCAGTCAGGCTTATATTACGTTATATTCTAACTTGTCTTGCTTTTGTTATTCACAGTAATAATATTTTGCCTCCTAATGTATACCAAGGAATGATAATTGTATTTTGGTATATTTGATCGTGATAGTTATAGTCAATTATAGACATACTACTTATATATATATATATATATATATATATATATTGTATTGAAGGGGTTTATTTGGATATTTTCCTTGAATTCTTGAAACATTGTAATTTAAAAAAAAAATTTAAAACATTTTGATGCAAATAGTTGGAGTAGATTCTACCATGAGAGAATGTATCGTGGAAACAACCAAATATCATAGTGTAGTTGATTAGAAGAAGTGAAACTTTCAATTTCATCTTAAGTTTGAATCTCACAGATTATAAAAAGAAAATATAAACCGACATCAAAAAAAAAAAAAAAAAAAAAAAATCGTAGAAGCGAACGACTTGAGGTTTTGATGGGGCGCTGCAGATTTATGTTCTATCTAAATCAGAACTACCCGACAATGAACTAACGTAACTGGTACGGTGCCACCCATGTGCAGATTAAAAGAAGGGCAGAGGTGGTGCCATGTAGAGCGTGCATGAGGTCATCTGTGATCAAGACTGCTGGGAGTAGATCTCAATAAAGGAAAGAACAAATAATTCAGTAGTTATCCCCATTTTCCCAAGATTTGTCCCCTCTTCGGCGCTACCCCATTGCCCTTTTCTTTTGTGGAAATTTCTAAACTATCATTTCTTTTTCTTTTTCTGCTTTGGTGAATTCTAAGTTCTTATGCTGCGTTTGCTTTTGACTGCTTCCAGTTCTTTAATGGGTCCTGTAGAACTTGTCCGTCTCTTCCTACATTTCTTCTTTATTTTGGAAGTCACTGTGAGACAACTAGCATTTCTTTGGGATTCGTTTTCTCAAGTTACCTAAAAGAATTACCACTACTGAAAAGATTAAGGGAACTGTTAGAGTGGTAATTTCTGAAAGTGCGACTTGCAAACAAACACATTCTTATTCTTACTAATAAATTCTAATGTGGTGTTGTTAGCCAGCAATCGGCTCCCCTACTCATCCATCCATTGAAGGTTTGCAATAGAAGAATTTGACCTTTTCATCGTCTTTTGTGCAACTTGTTATTGTCATAATCATTATTATTATTAAGATTTCCTTAAGGAACCACATGTAACTTCTGACAAATGTGAGTTCTGGAAGATCGACTGGTATGTTACGACAGCATTAGCGCTCACGAGGAAAAGTCAATTTTAAGGGCTTTCAAGTTTGTCAAACACATGAATAGATTTTTTTTTTTTTTTTGTAACATAAACACACGATTAGTTTAGTTGATGAACTACTTTTTCAGTCCCAGACAAGAAGTCTGTCAAAATTTGAAGCTGAAGACTGCCATAAAATTACGGATGTGTCTATATATGTATCCCTAAAAGTACCGTAGATTTTAATGGATATTGGAAATTTTTATATGTCTATTGCTGAATAATTAATCTTGTGACCTACAAGGATAAACAACTGTATTTTTGACTGCAGTTAATCTTTTAGGTATCAA
The DNA here is from genome assembly GCA_024699735.1 of Posidonia australis. Classification (NCBI taxonomy): domain Eukaryota; kingdom Viridiplantae; phylum Streptophyta; class Magnoliopsida; order Alismatales; family Posidoniaceae; genus Posidonia; species Posidonia australis. Next base: position 9,942 of record JAMKQA010019138.1, read on the forward strand.
AGTTTTTTTTTAAAGCATTGGTTTCTCCATTATTATCTAGACAGAAAAGAAGAAACTGTGTTTGCAATCACTTGATCTTGTGGTAAAGTCTGTTTATGGTTATACGAGATATTGAAAATTCGACTTCCACATACATCATATATATTACAATCATATTATTGGATTATTTCCTTCTTAGATTCGTATCACATGAACGATGGACGAAAAAATTATGAGAATCCGTTAAACTTAGTGGTGGTCTCATAATCAAGTGTTTGTTATGATTGTAATATATATTAAAAAATCGTTTTCCAAAAAAAGAAAAAAAAAGAAAAGAAGAAACTACATTACTTATTTTCTTAATTAATGATAGCAAATTAACAAAAAGTGCAAGTTCTTATTAATTCACAAATAATTTTTCATGGCAGAACCGTGTATGCAAGTATAAAACTTCCCTTTCAAAAAAATAAAAGTAAAAGAAGTATAAAAACTCAGTGGTATAGTTGAAGTTAACTTAACAAGTGGAGTCTTCAAGTAATTGACAAAGAGAGACACATTCACAAAAAAAAAAAAAAAAAAAAGAGAGAAGGAAAAAAATGAAGAAGTAGAAGAGAAGAGAGAGATTAGTATTCACACTGCCTTATATATCATCTCACGGAAGAGTTTGAGCCACAACAGATCATTTTGACCAACAACTGGAAATGGAAAACAATTCATGACTGATAGATCCGACGAAGCAGAAGAGAGACCCAGATAGACAACAGGATTAGCTGAGAGAGAAGAAGAAGATCAAGAAGAAGAAGAGGAGAGAACTGAATTGTTGCAGGTATGATGGAGAAGGAGACATACAGAGAGTGCATGCGCAACCACGCGGCCACCCTCGGCACATACGCAACGGACGGCTGCGGCGAGTACACCTCCGACCCCTCAGCCCCCGGAAGCCTCCAGTGCGCAGCTTGCGGCTGCCACCGCAACTTCCACCGCAAGATCCCACCCCTCTCGACCGACACAACAGGAGTCGACAGCCTGATGGTCGCCTACTCCCCGCCCTCCGCGTCGGCCGAGGACCGGACCCCGGAGGGGCAGAGGAGGGCAAGGACGAGGTTCTCGACGGAGCAGAAGGAGAAGATGTTGCAGTTCGCGGAGAAGATCGGGTGGAGGATACCGAGGAGAGACGGCGACGGCGACGGCGACGAGGTAGCGAGGTTCTGCAGGGAGATTGGCGTTGGGAGGCAGGTCTTCAAGGTGTGGATGCATAACCACAAGAGTAATAGTCGTTCACGTTCTTCTTCCACCTCCACTGCGACCACCGCGACCACCGGTGCCACCATCTTGACAACCACCACGACGAGCACCACCGAGGCCAATGCTTCTTCTCTAACACGATAGCTAGAGAAATCACCGTGGCCATCATAACCAATGCCATCACTTCTTAAGGTTTTGATTTCCTGTATGTTAATTTTTGTTTAGGTTTTGTCTTGCGTCGTTGCATGAATCTCTTCATTTTTTCACGAGTTTGGTAGGTACTAGTGGTAGTTTCTTTAATCAAGGAAGCATTTCTCTTCCCAGCTTTGGGCTTCCCCTATTTTCTTGTGAGACTATCTTCGTTTGTTGTTCGATCTTGCTTACAGGTGAAAATATAAACACACAATGGTTGGGTTAATTAAGAGGTTTTAGTCACAGTCTGTGGGAAAGCGTGAATTCATTAATTCGCTATAATGGAATCTAACTAATTGCAGGATCCTCGTTGTTCGGTGGTTTTTAAATCATGAATTTATTTAACAAATGACTTTGCTGTTTTTTTTTTCACAGGTATGGATAGGCATGTAAACCGATGCTTTCATTTTAATTGCTAAAATAAACTCACGAGGGTTGGTATTTTCCACAACATTTTATTCAAACGACAGCATTACTCTTTGGAAAAAAAAAGGCATTATTACCCTTTAGATTAAATTGCGGTAAATCAACAAAAGAAAAAAGGTCAAGAAAATTAATTGCGCTGATAACTACACTAAAAAAAAACAAAACAAAAAACCAAACAAGTAGATTTAAAAAAAAAAAAGGTCCATATGCCACTTAAACAACTAAACAAACGAACCTTTAGATTCAAAAGAAGTCGTACGCCTTTTCCTGTTTTGTATTTTTCTTTGGAGGATGCCTGTGCATACTTCTTGGTTCTTCACATGATACTTGAATGTGCTGACAAGTACGAACCAGCCCCATTTTGGAGTGATATCATTCAGCAGGTTCTAAAGACAACAGAGGTACCATATGGGTTTTATGATAAATTGCTTTTGTACAGTTTATGAAAAGAACTTGAAAGAATCAATTGTGTGTGTTACACAGCAATAGAGGTACTGTAAGTTATATTTCTCATGTTGATCAATTATCTGTTTTTTCAATACATTCAATTAATTCGTGTGTATTGTGTTGTATGTGTTTCTTTAGCTCTTGGAATGAGAAGTTTTGCACGTCATTTTTATTAGAAGAATACAATATGTTGCCACTAGAAGTTTTTCAATGGTTGTTACAATGTGTCATGGCATAACTATTGGAGAATCATTTCAAATAATTTAAAAAATAAATAAAAAATCTAGCAGGCATTTGTTGAGGGGAATTTTCTGATGTCTGGTAGCTTGTTTCGAAAATCGTGTTAAGATTTTAATCATGATAATTGCTTCTTTTACAAAATACTAATTATGGAATTTATTCCTTTTGAATTTTAAAGAGAGATAATTATATTATCACGAATAGATTTAACTCTACAAGAAAATTGGACTTTAACAATGACTAAATTCTGTGACTAATACTAAAAAATCTATGGCTAATTAAATTTAGTCACGACTTTTAACTATGGCGGTGCTTGTGGTTAAAAACCTCGTATCTAAAATTTAACCACTGTTCTAATTGACTGTGATTAATTTAGTCATGGTCTTCATCCATAGTCAATCCATGACAACAAAGGTATTCTTGTTACATCAAGATCTACAACCATGTCGTAGCTATTCTTTGTTATAAAATTCGTGACCAACATCATGGCGAAAATTAGCCATCGTTATAGCATATAATAATGTCGTGGCTAAGATTGTGGTTAATGTTTTAATACAATTTTAGCATGTAATATAATTTATTTTCTCTTTTTCACTTGTATTATAATATAAAACAAACTAAATTATTTTCAAAATAGAAATCATGTACTAATTTAACAATAAACATCAAATTCACTAAAAGTAAAATATATTAATTCTATAGTCTAGTACATCATGTTCTTATATTAAGGTATCAATTACAAGAGTGTTTCCAAAAGTAAATAAAACACAAACTTAAACTATCTCAAAATATGAACAAAACTCTAAGATTGATTGAATGAAATACCTTCATCTACATGGCTTGTAGAATTTAATTTGACATCATGATCATGAGTAGCATTAACACCTGTAGAAGGCTACAAAAAACAATACAAATCATAGAACACTACTAGAAAAATAGAAAATCGTAGATGTTCTCGTGAAGTCTTTGCGACGTCCTTGCTGATGGACTTTGCATGGATATTGCGAGAATAAAAAGTCCTCGTAATATGTTTAATCGTTTAAAGACATTTACAAGTAAATTTCCTAGCAAAATTCTCACGAAATATACACGTTATTAGTCGAAAATTCCTTACAATATACACACTAAGTCCTCGCAAATTTAAAAAAAAAAAATTAAAAAAATTAAAATACGAAGAATGTCCACGCAAAGTCCTCATGAGATATAAAAAATTAAAAATAAAATAAAATAAAATATGTTTTTGAATTAATGAAACTACAAAATGGGGTAAATCTATTGGAAATTCAGGTAAACCTACTATCTTTATGCTACATACAAGTATTTCTTTATGCTACCTAACATCTGTAAAATACAATGGTGGTAAACCTATAAGAAATTCAAGAAAAATACAATGGTGGTAAACCTATGTAAGCTAAAGATTAGAAGTAAAGCAAGATAGATAGAGAATGTATGCTACATGAATTATCACAGAATAAAACCAAACAATACTACAACATGTGCATGCTTTGTAATTACACGGATGTTTTCTTTTCCTGTCTAGAGTTTTGGCATTGAATTGTGTCATGGCTAGAAATTCACCATACTCTGCAAACTTAGTCTCAGGACAAGTTACTTTAGTTATAATGATCCAACAGTTCTATCAAATACTACCAGTTTCTTAGAAACATCTAGTTTTTGGAACAATAATTCTTTTACATTTTCAAAACTTAGAAGTTAATTTTTACACTTGGATTTAAAAAACTGAATCTCTATCAAACAGACTTTGAACATGAACATCATCAAATTCGTCTAGACAGGCAACAGTAAGAGAATCTAGATACCAACAAGATGACAATAACCTCCCAAAAGAGCATGGAACGCAAGATACAAGCACAAGTAGCACTTTAACTAAAGAGTCCGAAACATTTCAAACTATGTTAATTTGGGTTATTGGTGTCTCCTAAAAGTTACTTCTCTTCTTGGTTCCCCGCTCATCCATCAACATGCTTCCTCTGTTCCTCGTTTAAATAAGAACACAACACCAGATACGAGAACAAGTAGGCATAGCGTGCAATTGATTTTAGAACTTCAACAGCTTCTACCCTAAGGCTATTTGCAACAGTGGGCATGTCAAACACGTAATGCCCTTGCTTCATTTCTGACCTGAAGCATCATAAAAAAAAAATAAAAAAAAATAAACAACAGGTTAATAAATTGAGCTTATGCTGGATAATCATAAATAGAAGATAAACTTGTTTAGAATTGCTGCAACCAAGTTGTCCTTTTCAGCAAGCAGAGGTGTGGAGAAGTCTATGTCATAACAACCAAATCAGCAAGTAAATAACAATAAAGTTTTATATCAAAATAAATTTACGGAATAAATAAATTAGATGAAAGTTGCAATGTTACGTGAACAACGACAAAGTAACTTGCTCATGATGTGTTGCATAAATAAAGGATACTGGCAGCCAAAGTTTAAGTCATAAAAATGAACAAATGCAAGTATGCAAAGGCACCAAGCTTTGGGGTCTCATTAAAAAGTATTTGAATTTATCTCATTAATATAAATTTGTACTTGAATGTAAGCTAGAATTTTTAATTGACCATGCTCCAGATGATATATCTGAGTATATAAATGAAAGTAGCATGTGACTTATGGGTATTAGGCATGGATATATGGTGTCTATAAGCATCAGTCTTTCATAGGAAACAAATAATTTTAAGAAAGCGCAAACCTAAAAATGCAAGGGCTATCCTACAACCTAATGATAATTTCAGAAGGACGGGTCACTAGATAGCATGTGTGCTATGGGTATTAGACATGGATGTAAGGTAGCATCCCTACTTTAGATTTCAAATTTTGCAATTTGAATAAAAGCAATACTAAACAAAACCATTGTCAAGTTTGGAGCACGTTGAGTTAGAATAAATAAATAAATAAACCATGCACTATAAAATAAAAAATTGTCAAGATGAAAAAAGTAACGCATATAATTGAATTATTGGATCAATTCTTTTAACAATTTCCATCTACAGTGGACAAATTTCTGTAAAATCATTATACACTAGTTTTTAATTGAAAAAGGTAAATGGTAGTTTCTTTTTCCATCCTTTGCCATTTAATTTTTAAATAAAAAAGGTTTGTAGTAGTTCTTTTTCCATCCTTTACCATTACCTTTTCTTTGTAGTATATATTCTTATTTTCTCTGTTTCATTACTGAATATTTATGTTATATTCTTTTGGTGGTTCTGTCTTCATGTTCATTAAAAAACAATATATTCTGCTCTATATGGATTCTTTGTAAAACATGACAAGTTACATAATAAACATGTCAAAATATGAATAACGCTCTCAAGATCATCGATAGAGTTTCATCTTTCATTGCTTTGACCTCTAATCTATTAAGTTGACCTTCACCTTGTTTCTTATTGCAAGTATCTTTATTTATATTTTTAGGAACAATATGATCTTAATTTATTCATGAAATGATCTAGAAATACAAGCTAGTTGACAAGAAGTCTAAACTCAAAAAATGAAAATTATGTGAATAAAATTTCTCCATGGTACGTCTTCTTCGTGCGCAGAACAAAATTCTTCTTGACATCAAACACCATCCCCTAACATATCAAGTCAAGCCACTTCACCTTCACAAAACACAACCAAGTCAAAAAAAATAAAATAAATTCAAAGAGTTGTCTTTATTTGTTATTGTTACTTGAAATGCATTTACTTATCAACAGACATTAAAAGGGATCTTGGGACATATTACTTACCTTGACTAAGGAGGAGGACTAGATCTACCGTGGAGGAGGACTAGAGGAGGATTAGAGCTACGGTGGAAAACGGTCGAGGGAGAATTGAAGTGCGATGGGGGAGGACCGGAGCTGTGGTGGAGGAGGACTAGAGGAGGATTAGAGTGCAGTAGGAGAGGACTGAATGAGGTTGGAGCCCTAATTAGGAGGGGGGTTGCAAGTGGAGTAAAATCAGGAGAGGGTCGCGGTTGTGGGTGGCACGGTCGACAACTATGAAGAGGGAGAGGTAGTAGGGATGGAGGAGGAAGAAGATGAAGGTGAAGAAGAGAGGATTTGGGGAGGAGGTCGTGGAGATTTGGAGAAAGGTATGGTTTGATGAAGAGGTTGTAGGGATTTGGGAAGAAGTGGGAAAGGAAAAGAGGTAAAGAGGGAAAAGGCCCACGTGATAAAATTTCAAGAACATTTAGCGAGGACATTGTCCTCGTTAAATTTTGAAATTCTAGTAATATAATTTATTTTCTCTTTTTCATATGGATTATAATATAAAACAAACTAAATTGTTTTCAAAATAGAGATTATATATTAATTTAATAATAAATTTCAAATTCACCAAAAGTAAAATATATTAATTTGATAATCTAGTACATCATGTTATCATATTAAGATATCAATTACAAGAGTATTTCCAAAAGAAAATATAACACAAACTTAAACTATCTCAAAATGTGAATAAAGCTTCAAGATTAATTGAATGAAATATCTAGATCAAATATCATCATCTCCATGGCTTATAGAATTTGACTCGATATTATGATCATGAGTTGGATTAACACTTGTAGAAGGCTACAAAAAATAATACAAATCATAGAACAAACTTAGCAACATTACATGAATTTAAAAAGAAAAAAAGAAAGATATATAGTAAAATAAGAACTAATCATATAAGAAACCTTCAATTGAAACATCGTACATGACTATAACCATCTTACTAAATAATACATAGAAAAGAAAATATGTGAGTTAGAATGAACTACTAGTGCTATGTAATAGTAGCACTGTGAAAAGGGAAAGGTATGTAAGATAGTAGGAATATAATCAAATTTGGACTAAATTAAGCTGTGTTAGAAAGACACGTTCTTGACCATTGACATCCTTAATCACATTATCAGGAAGACCAATAGATCTCATATTAGAAGTAGTGTCTCCAAAAAACACATTCTTAATCTATAGATCAGGATGGACAATGATGACTTATCATAGAAGTTTATAAATATCAAGTTCCCATCATGAGAATAATAATTGTAGACACTTCAATTTTGAGGTCATTTGGCAGAAGGCTCCTTTGGATGATGTTCTGGTTGCGACCACCAAAATCCTAGCCTACATAAGCCCAATTAGACCTACACTAGCCCATTCTAACCCAATTAAACTTAAAACCAAACAAATTAAATCCACTTAAAATCCACTTAAAACCTAATTAATTAAACAAGTAAAACCCTAATCAAGTAAAATCCATTAAAATCCAATGAAAGCCCTAATTCAAATAAAATCCACTAAAATCCACTTAAAATCCAATAAATAAGATAAAAAAACCTAATTAATTAAATAGAAACTCTAATTAATCAAATAACCAAACCTAATTAAATAAAATACAATTAAAACCACTTAAACCCACTTAAATCCAATTAAAATCCAATAGAAACCCTAATTCAAATAAAATCCACTAAAATCCACTTAAAATCCAAAATCCCTAAATAAACCCTAATTAAAACCCAAACCATAACTCAAATCAGTTAATTAAACCCATAAAAATCCCAAAACAAAAATCAAATAAATCTAAAATCAGTCAAAACCTTAACTTAAAACCAATTAAGTAAACCTTAATCACGATTTAATTAAAATAATAAAACCTAAATAAAAGCCTAAGTTAAAATTCAAAATCCTAATTTAAAGCTTAAAGTTAAAAAAATCCTAAAATCCATGAAAATCAATGAAATAAAATAAAACCAAAAAAACCTGAAATAATTAAAACCCTAAATCGAAACC
>JAMKQA010019140.1:0-17562 GCA_024699735.1 Posidonia australis
TCTTCAAATATCGTCCTTTTTATGCTTGAATCTTCTGAGTCTTTCAATGATCTTCCTCACAAATATGAACTATGAAATATTCTCATAAAGCACATTAGTCTTTTGTTATCATCAAAATCAAGATAAGGCTAATAAAGCCAACAATGAGTGGTGCAGAATGTGGGAGCAAGAGCTATTGGACCGGGATGGTCTCTGGTACAATGCTCACGGATGGTAGTGCTCCCGCCGGCCTAAGGGGCTGGCCACAAGATAGAAGGGATGCATGCTGTGGTGGGTGCTGTGCTGGTGTAACAAAAGGTAATGTCGACACCCCTATTGCCAAAGAGACAAGGGATGGAGACGGCTGTGGAGGGAGTGCAGTGGGTGCAAACTGTGGTCCTAAAGCCGGCTGCAAAGGCAACTCGGGAGCCAAGAAAGACAAAGCTGAGAAGGATTGGAGTGCCAGTGCCAATCCCTGCAACTGCTGGGCGAGGGCTGACATTTGTTGCAGCTGCGCGGTAATGGGATCGTCGCCGATGACTCCGAAGGAAGGAGGCAAGACAGGGGAGGAAACAAGAGGTTGAGATCCCAGTTGTCCGAACTGGGGGGTGGCTACTACAGAAACAGCCGCAGTGGGAGGAGGGCTAGTAAACACATAGCCCTGAGGAGAGACAGACTCAACTGCTGCGGCCCCAACAGCAGGAGAAGACCAGGCAGGTGGTCTCGAAGGCGGGGTTGCCATGGGGACACAGAAATGAGGTGGTGGAGGTCCTCCAGAAGCTAAGCCAAAAGTGGAGGCAGCAGAGATGACTGGAACAAACACAAAGGAAGAGTGCCCTGAGACAGGGACCTCCTCCTGGACAACAGGGGAGAGGAACTTGCTGGCATGCTGGGCCATCGTGGATTGCGAGCGAGTAAGGATCGGACTACGGCTGGAAAGAACAGGACGAATCCTAGGACAAGCTATCATCAGAACTGACGGATAACTCGAGAGACGCGGTCGGAAATAGGGTCGCAAATAAAATTTGCAAAAGAAAATATCTTGAGCTCAGGTTAAGGAAACTCAAAGTTCAGAAATCCTATACACAAAAACACACAAATTAGAAAAGATGCAATGTTTATGGTGGTATGAGATGCAAATGAATGCTTCTAGTATGCACTCTCTCACCAACTAGGGGTGTCCTATTAAGCTGTCTACTCTGGGTTCACATAGGGGTGAATGGGTCTCCGACTCAAGTTTAGAAAAAGTAAGGTCCCCGTTCTAAATCCTGGCCATAGCCTAAGCAGTGAACGAGTGGTGCTTTTGGGGCCTCGACCTCCGCAAAGCAGTAGGTTGTACCCTCTACTACACCGACACGATCCTGGACAAAGGGGGACAAACCCGATTTTTCATCCCACGCCAATGCCATAGGATGAGCCACCGAAAAATGTCCTTCGCAGACTGTATAGGCGATCCTAGGAGAGAAGAAGATGCATGCCCTATATGATGTATGCAAAGTATGCTTTAAGTTTTTTACTTGCAAGCTTATTAAACCGTAGGGGAAAGATTTGCAATTTGTCCGTAGTTTGCCTTATGATTGATTTTGGTTGTTATGTTTTTATTAACCAAAAGAGGAGAGCAAACACGTCTCTAATCTCCTAGGCATGGCATGTACAGGAAGGGAAATAAACATGCAATTTAGCCATGGATTAACAAACAGAAGCATGTACTATAATGATGACATTGCAAAAGAAACATCGCATGGAAAAAGACATCACTAAAAAGGAAAACTAAGCATAACATGGAAAAGGCAAGCAAGGAGAAAAGCCGAAGCAAGGGAGAAACCAAAAACAAAGCTGAGATCTAGTTATCCCCAGCGGAGTCGCCAGTTCCTATAACCATGCTGGCGACAACCTCGAGAATTTTGACGCAAAAGGCCAAAATACATGAGGGACGGCAAAGTCACGACAAAAACAATAAAAATAAAAATGCGAATGCAGGAGTCGCCACCTAGTCTATTAAAATGGAAGACGAGGAAAATTATATAAAACATGCAAATCATGCAACGAAAAAGCAGGTCAAAAACCAGAAATGGGTAAGGATCCCTGTTACACACGAGGAAGGTATTTGGCACCCTCGTGCGCCCGATAAATCGATCTTCTATTGGTTTCTCATTTGCTTATGAAATGTCAGTTTTTCAACCTTTGCTATATGCCCGAGGGCGATATGCCATGCCATGCTTGGTGTCTTATGCTAAACAAGGGTGCATGATGTGCAAGGTGTGTCCTAGTGCTCAGAAGTATCACTCGCATGTCGGGTCAAGCATCGATGCAAAGTCATTGCATGAAATCAAAGATATATCAATTTCGAGTGATTTTTCATCCTTGCTTTGCTATATGCCAAATGCGATCTAACATGCATAAAAATAGTTAAAAGCAGAGCTATGCCTCCCTAGTATGTCAAGGAAGAAAACCAGGAAAAAGCCAGAAGCAAAACATGTGGAGAAAGTGTGCTAAAAACCATATGAAAACCTATTGTGCACTGCTAAAAACAGGCCGATGTGCCTGTTTGGTGCGCCAGACTGGTGCTCCAGTCTAGTGCGCCACATATGTGCTCCTATGTAGGCTAGAGAGATGTGCTAAGGGAAAATAGAAACTTATGCAGTGCCAAGTCACATGAGAATGCCTTTCAGAAAATCATGCCATGCAAAACCCTTCGCAAAACTTGGAAAAAATGCTTTAAAAGAGAAAGAAATGCAAGTGCAATGACATGTGGACCTTGTGCTCAAGGGCTGGTAGCCTCACATAAGATCACACTTTATGCATGCTAAATGAGGGATGCAGGATTCAGCCATGCCACTGGATCATGGGCTGATGCACAAGGTTCTCCATGTAGGAGTAAGGTGCAATCAGCCTACTAGATTCTTACCAAGGACTGATTATCCAAAGGGAGAAAACAACTAGGAAACAATCTTGCTTTAAACTGAAAACATGCATGCAAAACCATGGAATATAAAAGAACAAGCAGTAAAAGAATCAGGCTCAAAATCATTCAGAAAACCATGCAAGCAGATATGCAAAAGTGAATGTTTTACTCTCTGACCAGTCTAGTGCTCCTGAATGGGGCGCCAGAGTGGTGCGCTGGAGAGGTGCATCACTTTTTGTGCACCATATAGGTGCTCCCCAGAAACTCTGGATCAGACTGCAATCTGATCCAGAACCTGACCCAGAATTGAGATGGGTGATTTATACTAATGCAGGTTGATTCATGCGGATGTTAAAAAAATATGTCAGGATGCATATGATCAAAGCCATCTTATTATCATTTGATGAAAACAAGATGATTTAATGGGTTCATGGCAGAAACGTATGCAAAAATGCAAAGGGACAATCATGAAACAAGTAAACCCAATAAAACTTATGTAAGTGATGATCATACCAAGAATATAATAAGGAAAAGATAGCTCATGCAGGCAACATAGTGCAGATTTTTATGCTAGAAACAAAGTAAACATGCTTGCAAACAAAAATGTAGATTTGCATGGAGAGCATCTTGCAAAGAGGATAAGTAAATTCATCATAGAAACCTCATGAAAATACAGATAAATCAGACCATACATGTGGAATTTCTAGCATGCTTTATTTCATTGCAAAAGAAAAGGAAAAGTGGGAAGGACCTACCTTGTCCAAGATGATCCTTCAAGAAAGAAAAGAAAGACCCAAGATAATAAGCTCGTTGATGCTTTGGAAGGGCTGAGAATATCTCTGGATGCAAGGCAAAGCTTGAGTGCTCTAGTAGATAGTTGCAGAATTCTGGGGAAGGCTAGTGTAGCTGTGTGTGTCCCTATCTTTCAAGATGATCAGCCCCTTCAAATGATCAGCCCCTTAGATTATTTCTAAATCCATCATTTAGGATTTTAAATGTTTTCTTGCATATTTTGGGACATTTTTCACTCATTTCATATCAGATTTTGCATTTAATCATAGATTCTATTCAAAAATCATGTTCTCATTGGGATTTGATCATTAGCTTCACATTTGCACTTATGTGTGAATCTTACACTTTAGATCCTACTTTTCAGGAAATTATCCAAGTGCAACTTTTACATCCCTGTGCCACATTGACATTGGACCCATCATTTGCAAGTTAGAATAGGGGTCATGAACATGTTTTCATCCAGTTTTTCATTCCTCTCTTTGAATTTTGCATTTTAGTCCTTATGTTGTCCTTTACTGTGTTTACATCGTTTTATCGATTTTCTCCTCTTTGTTTCTTGCAAATCACATCTTCTAGACATTTGGCACAAATTTTAGGCCATGCATCACTCTCATGTAAGCATTCATCATATCTGACCAACGAAATGACCAAATTGCCCCAATGCCTCCAATTCATGAGCATACATCTCAATCCTTGAACTTAGTCTTGCATAGTCAATGTCTAAGTCATTCTTCAGAGTTTTTGCATATTTAGGCACTTATCCATGCATTTTATATCCTTTCTCCTCACCTTTGTATCCCTATTTAGTGAGCCGGCATTCCATGCCTTTCCTTCATAGATTTCTCTCTTCACTTAGACTTCAGAGTTTCTTACCTTTTATCCGATTTGATTGGCTTTGATCCTACATTTCAGATTTTTGATTTGATTTGGATTTCATCCCCCAAGGGCGTACATTAACAGGCCGAAAGGCCGACATTTGTCCCTTAAGTTGTAAAAGTTCTTAAAACTCTTTTTCTACAGACTCTTCTTCAAACTGCTCAAAGTCAAATTCATCTTCCTCACCAGGATCACTGTAAACCCATACAGAATCAAAAGAGTCACTATCCTGAAATGCAAGCTTAGTCCACCTCATGTTCTGTCTTTTACCATCCTTCCTAGTGACTAGCATCTTACCTTTAAGGTTTTTCAAAGAAAACATTTGTACGACATCTGATTCATAGAGAACTTGTCTATACTCCTTCAATTGTGGTATTTTGTAGTAGACATCAAAAGGTTGATTGACCTCAACATCTACTAGCCTTCCCACAGCCTCCCAAATCATGGCTAAGCTTGCATAATCGCTACTTATGATAAAACCTTATCTATCTTTGGTAAAAAAATTAGGCAAAGTCTTTCCATTCTTATTAGTCTCCCATTTACCTCTATGTGAAATCTGAAGTATGAAATCATCTTCTAATAGTGATCTAAAATGACAAAATTAACTAAGCCACACTTAACTAAACATGTAACACATTTAACATAAAATCATAGTAAGAAATTAACAAATTAACCAAGCCACAATTAACACTTAATAAACATCAATTAACATGCATTTAACAAATTAACTAAGCTACAATTAACACTTAAAAAACTAAAATTAACAAATTACATAAGCCATAGTTAACAAACCATATATTAACTTCAGTATCAAAATATGTAAATCCTAGTTAGGTCGATTGTAAACACAATCAGTCAAAACCCTAACCCTAACTCTTAAATTGATAAAGCTTGATTAAGGAATAAAAAATCTTATGTTAATTTTAGTACAAAACAAAAAAACCTTAATAAGGTCGATTGTAAACACGATCCATCAAAACCCTAACCCTAACCCTTAAATTGATAAAACATGATTAAGGAATAAAAAATCCTATATTAATTTCAGTATCAAAACATGTAAATCCTAATTAGGTCGATTTTAAACACAATCGGTCAAAACCGTAACCTTAACTCTTAAATTGATAAAGCTTGATTAAGGAATAAAAAATCTTATGTTAATTTCAATATCAAAACATATAAACCTTAATAAGGTCGATTGTAAACACAATCCGTCAAAACCCTAACCCTAACTCTTAAATTGATAAAACTTGATTAAGGAATAAAATGCCCTATATTAATTTCAGTATCAAAACATGTAAATCCTAATTAGGTTGATTGTAAACACAATCAGTCAAAACCTTAGTCATAACCCTTAAATTGATAAAACTTGATTAAGGAATAAAAAACCCTATGTTAATTTTAGTATCAAAACTTGCAAACCCTAATTAATTCGATGGTGAACACAATCTGTCAAAACTCTAACCCTAAATGGTAAGAAACCCTAGTTGAAACTGAGTAGAACCTAAACCCAAACCCTAATTAAAATCACCCTAAGTATTAATCTATTAGGATAGCTCCAAATAAACTCCTAAAATATTCTAAAACAAACATCGATTTGCTAGTCATCATTGGACGTCCACCACGATCAGACTCCACCACCAACGCCTTGGTTCCACCAGCGTCGATCACAGCCGATTTCGTTGCTCTCAATGGTGACGATCGTCCGACAACACTTCGACAGCAACAATAGTCAGTGACAGCAACCAACGCCTTCAAGCAAATCGGGGGACCACAACAAAAGTGAATCAGGAGACCAACATAAGTTGTCAGACGATAAAACTAGATAGGTTTTTTTATTAGACGAAGGGTAGGTTAGTCTTTTTGTATAAGTTAACTATGGTTAGATATGGTGACTCTACGGACTTAGAGTCAGTTTGGTAGAGTTTTTGGACAACTATTAAGCATATAGCTTCTCTCTAGAAGCTATAATGGTTTAACAGTTCTATCAAATACTACCAACTTTTTAGAAGTATATGCTTTTGAAATAGTAATTCCTTTACATTTCCAAAAGCTAGTTTATAATAGGTTTTAACCGGAAGCTAGCTTCTACACTTGGATTCAAAAAGCTGAAATTCTACTAAATGGACCCTTAGATGGTAATTGACGTTAGGTGTATACAAGTAAGATTTTTAAGTATTTAATTATATACATGTAATTTTCAATGTAAGGAGGGTATTAACAAAAATACTAGTTTTAAGAACGATATTTGAGTAAAAAAAAACCCTTGTTTTTATCCATGTTACTGTAAATAGGAAAGTTTTCTTTATTGTGATTTGTCCACACCAGCCGCTTTCGTAGTAATTCACGCGACCGCAGTTGAAGAATTTTGATTGTAAATGATAGGTTTGCACTCATTACAGACATGCATATTTTTTAAGAAATTGAGTCGTTTTAAAATTTGGATCTTTTACATATATAACCACTGCACCGTTGTGTATGCAAATATATTCTTTTTATAAACCACGAGATTGTTCAACAAATAATCAGATTATTTATTGAAAGAGTCAGTTTCGAATAAATTAAAAAATTTCACTAACATGGGATTTTTAGTTTTTTTTTTATATTTTTAACATTAAGCAATTAATATAACAATTAAATTTACACAATCCTACCCTAATAATCGATAATCAAATAGACTCCAAATGTTTTCACTTCTAGAAATTAATACTAGAAGTTAATTCAACTTCATCCTCTGAAGTGTTTAAAATTAATTAAAATCACAATTCTAGAATAAAATTTGACGAAGTCTACCATCTTAAATTTTCTTTTAATGCACCTTATCTCGATTCTAAAAAACAACATTTATCAGTCACACAATATGAGAAGAGATCTCTAAGTAGCCACAAGCCGTGGTGGTCCGTCATTCGTGATAGGGATGATAATGACATTGGCTTATAAAGCCTCAAATGTCAACAAAACTTAATGCCCGTCATTTTCGTACGTTCCATGGTAGTCCAAGGATGCGCATATAATGTAGAACAGACATCGTTCCTACAGTGTACATATAAAAGAGAAATGAGATATCTTTCAAAAATAAATGTAGATATAGATATCTTTTTTATATTTAGAAGCTAATTGCATTCTTATCCATTATAAATATTATATCTGGAAACTCATCCGACGGATACCTCCCTTATAAGGTTCTATCTCATTCGTTCATTAATAATTAGTAGATCCATAAAAAAAAACACTACATAAAGAAAATTAGAAAACCAAAATCAGATAGATTTCATGTAAAATTTATAGTCAAATTCTAAAACAAAAATTATTTGCCGTACCTGATCATTTTTACAACTCTAAGATTATTTGTAGTATACTTCTCTTACCAGGCTAAGTTAGCTGGTTATTTTGTCCTGGCTTCTCTATCAATAAGGCATCAAAATTCTTGTCGGACCTGATGACCACATGCTTGTCTACTACTCGTTAATGTCATCAAGGGTCCCATCCCATGTATCGGTCCTTTTTCGGTGCTTGCATATTATTTCGGTCAGTGCCGTCCATGAATCCCCAAGGGTCCCACCCCACATAATGCTCCTTGTTTGGGGCTTGCCTCCGAAGTTGGCCGGTGCCTTCCACGAATCGTCGAGATGACGTGTTTTTTTTTCAAAGC
The DNA here is from genome assembly GCA_024699735.1 of Posidonia australis. NCBI lineage: Eukaryota > Viridiplantae > Streptophyta > Magnoliopsida > Alismatales > Posidoniaceae > Posidonia > Posidonia australis. Next base: position 8,202 of record JAMKQA010019140.1, read on the forward strand.
CAACGGATGAATTGCATCTTTTGTTTTTCAGTTGCCCATTTACGCATGTGTTGTGTTTCAGTTCGATTAAATCTAGTAATATATTTAAGTTGATAAATAATTGATTAAAGTATTATAGATTATTTTTTTGATTAGATACGTTATAATAATCTATTTGATTTTTTGAGTTACGTTAATTAACATCATAAGTAATTAGTTTAATTTTACTAATGATACTGTGATCTTGACATCATGCTCGAGATCGAGACGTTACATCCAACTATCTCTATTCTTTGAGTCTACAATGCAAAAAGTAGTTGGAAACATGCCATAATTTCTATCTAATCTAGTTACTGCAACAAGAACTTCTTTGTAATTTTTCTTCAAATGGCACCCATCTAACCCTAGAAGGGGCCTACATCCTTCTAGAAAACCATCTTTATCGGCCTTGAAACAAACAGATAGTCTCTAAAATCTACAAAACTTGTCAACTTCATGTTTGATTGTGCTTCTGGAATTTAGTTTATTCAAAGCTGCAACTATGTCAAGAACAAGGTTATACAAATCCTCCCAATTTCCATGTAATTCTATCATGGCAATATCCTTCCCTCTCCACACTATACGGTAAAGTAGTTGTTTATGGTACCTTTCTAGCAATCTAGTAGACAAATTTTCACCCTAAGACTACCATCAAGTTTCAACCATGACTTTACTTTAGAAGTAATCCAATACTTGGATGCACTTTCATTGCAACACTTGTTTACAGATAAACAAGCATGAGGTTTACTAGTCACTTTAACTTGAAATGTGACCCCATCAGTTAATCTAAATGCATGTAACCTTCATTTATAATTCATGTTTGCACACCTAACAGTAACATACTTGGGTTCACTTTTAATATATTTTACTTTACACTCATTGATGATATTGTACTGCCTAAGTGCTAGCCTAAATTGATAAATATTCTCATATTTTGTCCCCTTAGTCATGTTTGGTGTCTCCATATTAACTAATATGGAGGGTCCACCATGGTCTGCCACATGAAACTCAGACGCTACAGACTTAGAGTCAGTTTGGTAGAATTTTTAGACAACTATTAAGCATATAGCTTCTCTCTGGAAGCTGTAATGGTTTAACAGTTTTATTAAATATTACAAACTTTTTAGAAACATATGCTTTTGAAAGAGTAACTCTTTTAAATTTCCAAAAGCTAGTTTATAATAGCTTTTAACCGGATACTTGCTTCTACACTTGGGTTCAAAAGCTGAAGTTCTATTAAATGTACCCTTAGACGGTAGTTGACGTTACCTGTATAAAAGTTAGATTTTTAAGTATTTAATTATATACTTGTAATTTTCAATGTAAGGAGGGTATTAACAAAAATATTAGTTTTAAGAACCATATTTGAGTAAAAAAAACCCCTTATTTTTATCCATATTACTGTAAATAGGAATGTTTTTTTTATTATGATTTGACCACACCAGCCGCCTTCGTAGTAATTCACGCGACAGCAGTTGTAGAATTTTGATTGTAAATGATAGGTTTGCACTCATTACAGACATGCATATATTTTAAGAAATTGAGTAGTTTTAAAATTTAGATCTTTTACATATATAACCACTGCACCGTTGTGTATGCAAATATATTCTTTTTATAAACCAAGAGATTGTTCAACAAATAATCAGATTATTTATTGAAAGAGTCAGTTTCGAATAAATTAAAAAAATTCACTTACATGGGATTTTTATTTATTTTTTATTTTTTTAACATTAAGCAATTAATATAACAATTAAATTTACACAATCCTACCCTAATAATCGATAATCAAATTTGACGAAGCTTACCATCTTAAATTTTCTTTTAATGCACCTTATCTCGATTCTAAAAGAAAGAAATGCGTGCATGCACCATATCTAAAAATACACAATCAATATCAGTTACACAATATGAGAAGAGATCTCCTCCAAGTAGCCACAAGCCATGGTTGTCCGTCATTCGTGAGAGGGATGATAATGACATTGGCGTATAAAGCCTCAAATGTCAACAAAACTTAATGCCCGTCATTTTCGTACGTTCCATAGTAGTCCAAGGATGCGCATATAATGTAGAATAGACATCGTTCCTACAGTGTACATATAAAAGAGAAATGAGGTGCTAGTTATTTGAAAAACAAATCCTAAATTGTCAAAACTCAGTTTTCCTCACTTTGTAGGTTTGTGCGTAAATTATCTCACATGATTGAGATGACTTGTTCCCATTCGGCCACTACTAAAGAAAATGCCATTATCAAAATGGATTTTCAATTGCTACCTTTGTTGCACAAGGTCCACACGATTTGATATATGTTCAGAGGTATCTCAACCAATGGGAATGCACTCAGATTTTATCATTAACGACGAGAAAAAAACGTTTGCAACATGAAAGGCACTCATGAAATGTCACAAAGAACATATGTTCTATATTTATAGTTTGGGGGAATTTATATGTATACCAAATCTCTCCAAAATACACATATGTCATTATTATTCTCAGAATTACACAAATAGAGAAAATTTAACACATGTACCATTGACTTAGTTGTCAAGTTAAAATACGAATGAAATTCTAGCATATAATTTATTTTTTGTATTCATACATATTGTTAGTCATTCCATATCTATATTCCTCGTGCTATTTACGTCACACATGTATATATATTTTATTTGTAATTATTGACTTTCTAATTTTAGTTCCATATCATGTTCAATTTTGAACTCTATTTGGATATGTGCTTCCTGTATACGTACTATATTAATTTTTAAAATGAGAACATGGACAAAGATGTATATATGATCAGATCTAATTCATATTTCATCTTAATTACCTTAGGTCATCTGCATGACCTAATAATCCTAATCAAATTATAATTGTACAAGATCAAACTTCACAATATTGTAAATGACTTTGGCGTTTAGAGATGTAAGTGATTATGGCAAGCCTAATTATGATAGAGAAGCCAATTGTACAAAAGGGAGTTTGGAAACAATACGATTATACAACGAGTCTAATGAAGCTATACACTAGTATACAACATGATTATACGTCAATTGTTGATTCTTTAATTCTTCATTAATGGTTAATGCAATTTTTTTTTGTCTTTTTTCCTACACACATTACAATCATAGAATAATAATCTAATGATGGTTGGTCCTTCGTATACAACTTATTAGTTGTGTATTAGTGTACATCTCTATTTTCACGTTATACCACTATCATATTACTCAATCCGTATTAATTTTTTGAAGATATAAACATTAATTATCATTCAAAAATAGATGTAGATATAGATATCTTTTTTATATTTAGAAGCTAATTGCATTCTTATCCAATATAAATATTATATCTGGGAACTCATCTGACGGATACCTCAATCGTTCATCAATAATTAGTAGATCCATAAAATAATCACTACATAAAGAAAATCAGAAAACCAAAATCAGATAGATTTCATGTAAAATTTATAGTCAAAGTCTAAAACAAAAATTATTTGCCGTATCTGATCATTTTTTCGTATACTTCTCTTACCAGCCAAAGTTAGCTGGTTATTTTATCCTGGCTTCTCTATCAAGAAGGCATCAAAATTTTTGTCGGACCTCCTTCAAATTCTAAAACAAAAATTATTGCCGTATCTAATCATTTTTACACTTCTAAGATTATTTGTCGTATACTTCTCTTACCAGCCTGAGTTAGCTGGTTATTTTGTCCTGGCTTCTCTATCAATGAGGCATCAAAATTCTTGTCGGACGTCCTGACCACATGCTTGTCTACTACTCGTTAATGTCATCAAGGGTCCCATCGCATGTATCGGTCCTTTTTCGGTGCTTGCATATTATTGCGGTCAGTGCCGTCCATGAATCCCCAAGGGTCCCACCCCACATATTGCTCCTTGTTTGGGGCTTGCCTCTGAAGTCGGCCAGTGCCTTCCACGACTCGCCGAGATGATGAGTTTTTTTTTCAACGGCAATGGATGAATTGCATCTTCTGTTTTTCAGTTGTCCATTTACGCATGTGTTGTGTTTCAATTGGTTTAAATCTAGTAATATATTTAAGTTAATAAAAAATTAATTAAAGTATTATAGATTATTTTTTTGATTAGATACATTATAATAATCTATTTGTTTTTTTGAGTTAAGCTAATTAATATCATAAGTAATGTAAGTCAATATGTATAGAGGCTATTAGGACATTATTTTTATTTGTTGATGAACTAAATTAAAAATTTGTAATAATATAAACGGCTATATATTAAGGTCATAGTCTCCAAATCTTAAGTTTTTAGCTTCTCTTCTCTTTCACCTCTATCTTAAAAAAAAAAAGTAGGAAAAAAAAGAACTTGGTGATTAGGAAGACCAGATCTAGGCAAGAAGAGCATGGAATTTTAGGTTTTCTATATATATTTAGATATGCTTCCATATTTACGTTTATTCATGATGAATATGATATGAACATATTTTAATATTCTTGATTAGATCTTGAAATACATTTTTAATTAATATTTTTGTATAATTTTCGAGATCTGAATTGAACAAGTAGTATCAAAGCCTATTCATGTCATTTCATTATGGAATATTATGTTTTGTTGTAAATCATGTTGAAAATCATTAGTTTTTTCTTTTCCGTGTTATTTCGTGCATGAACAATCCTAATGTCGTGTTTTTATATATCAAAATCATGAATATATGGCATTTTATTGATTTGGATGTTCGGCCACCGTCGAATCGGACTGTTTTATTGCCTCCTTGGTGCCGAAATGCTAACTGGGTGCTTGGGAGGCGTCCCTCCGGCAGTAGTCTAACCGTTGGAGGTTCCAGTGCCACCAACTTCCCTTTTGCTGTGTGTTTTTGCATCAGTTAGGGTTTCTAATTTTTCAGATATTCAAATCTAGGTTGGATCCATTTAACTACCTAATTAGTTTTTTTGTGATAATTGCGTAGTAGCCCTTGTTATTTTGTGATAATCATTTTATGTATTGGATTTACTAGAAAACCCAACAGAACTTTATATTTTTATTTAGTCCTGAGTTTTCTAGAAATTTACTGTTAAGTCCCGTAACTTTGACATTTCTTCCAAAATGTCTTTGCATGGTTAACATATTGTTTTTGTTAGTGTTAACTTTTACTTTAAGTTTATTGAATTTCAATTACCGTGCCATAATGATTAATAATTAAACCATGAACATTAGGATCAAATATATTTATTATTGGTGATCAACAGTAAATTATCTTCTTTTAAGAGTAAATTGATCAAAGCAACATCTTACCAAAGTAGACTTTCTTGCCTAGATTAATCTATTTGAAATAGAAAGATGTTAGTGTATTTAAGATTCATGTGGATAGCAATCGACCCAAAATAAGATTACTATTTGGCCGAATATTAAGTATACCTATGGTAATAAATTCACGACAATTATATGGTTGTACCATGTGGGTAACTAGTCGGTCTAAAGAAAGATTGGTTACTTGATAGGACTAATGGTCAGAATTTGATTATCAAAATGAAAAATACCACTTGTAATTTGATATTTCTGCCTAAAGGCTAAATGTCAATTTTGCGTTAGGTATCTTAAGATGGACCCCATTATCTGTTGAATTTATTTGTTTATATCTTTATTTTTAAAGATTAATATGATTCACATTAGACTAACTATTCTTATGGGTTTTCAATTATTTCTAAATTTATTCAATAAATGCATCTACCTCAATTAGGGCAACATAAACTCAATTCTAATGTTTAATGGCGTCAATTTCAAATATTAGAAAGAAAATGTCATGATAGTACTTGGGTGCATGGATCTCGATTTAACCCATAGGATGGAACACACTCCTACTTTAGAGTCCAATAGTTCGACTATGGACAAGAAAACTTATGAAAAATGGGAGCGTTTCAATAGGTTAAGTCTGATGATCATTAGACACGCCACTCTAGAAATCTTTCGGGATACTATGCCTGATAGACTACTGCCAAAGAGTTTCTCAATGACCTTGAGAAACTGTAACAACCCAGTTTTTGAAGCAGTATTTAGACCAGATATTTAATTTAGAATCTGGGTGTGTTAGATGCTAGAAATTATGTGTTTAATGTTAGATGTAAGAAATCCCACGTCTTACGCTTGCAATATTGATTTCTAGCCTTGCAAGTGTTAGATGTAGGATATGATGCGTCTTATGTAAGATGCATGATCGGCTACGTATAACATTTTAAGTTTTGGTACTGCCAATAGATAGTGCATGTTAGTGATGTTTCAAGAGGATTTCTTCCCTCTACCCTCCTCCGTCCCTTGGCCTAGCGAGAGGCTATCTCTAGTGGCTTTCTAGGTGCATGGGAGCTTGGAAGAGAGAAAGAGAAGATGTGTGATGGATGGTTGGAGGGTGTTCAGGGTGTATATGGGAGCTTGTCAGAAGCATCAAATCGTTGATTGGCTCGCCTCGAGGATGCAAGGTCACATTCCTTTTAGATGAGATTCAATTTGTTTTAGGGATGGAATTTTGATGCATGGTGGTTTGGGGATATTTTCCCTAGTCTTATTTAATGTTTCCATGTGTTATGGGGTGGTAGTTCTTGATTCGAGGAAGGCTTTTGCCTGACCTGAGAGTTCAGTGGGTTGGATGCAAGGCCTAGTGTGTCCAACATAGGACGTGCAGGATGTTGTGGCCAATGCCTGCAAGGGTGAATACAATGAATTCATTCCGTTGGGGCATGTTGATTGTTCCTGTAGTGATTTTATTTACATACCCAAGATTTTAAGATCATCCTCTTTTTATGTCAATATTTGATTTGGTAGCAAGCATGTATGATCGATTCTAGGAGGTGTTATTCAAAGTTCTGAGCCTAGAGTGTATGATAGGAGGTTTTGGAAAAGATTTCTAGTTTTTTGCGTATGATGAGACCAAGAGACCAAATAAAGTGCTTGTAGGATCCTAGAGGCATGATACTCTTAGATTGTTATTCATGAGACTAAGGCTGAGGCTGAAGTCCACGGGTCGAGGTACTATCTAGACTTGAAGGTATGACACTTCATTGGTTCTGGGTGCCAAAGGCCCAGGTTACTAACAAGACCTAGGTTATTATGACGATAAACTCAGGGGATATGAAACCTTTGAGTAGCTCTATGATACGCCGTGTAGTACAAGTACTGAGGTTTTGTAGGAACCACGTAGCCAACAGACCGTACCTACATAGGGTAGTGAGACTTTTAAGTGATAAGAGACGTATTCTAGGTTGTGGTTGTCAAGTTTTGGATTTCAGGAGTGAGCCTCGTGAATGTGAGTTGCGGTACCGTAGGACCCGTGTACAATAGACCCAGACTACTCTAAATGCTGATGCTGGTCGGGTCTAGGGTTAGAGTCCCCAAGTGCTGGGGCACCAGGAGCGTCTTGAGGACGCACCTTGTATTTGTGTCTTGAGGATAGCAAGGCTATAGCCAAGGTGGTTGGACTTCTACACGGGGTGGTCCACTATGGTAGTGTAGACATCGTTGGTCGCGCTTCGATGGACTGCTTGTGACTAGTGTCGATTATTTGGTGTTGGGCAACACAACTTGTGAGGCTTATAGGTAGGGACGGTGCGTTGCAGTTGTTCGTGGCAATGCAGTGGGTTCAGGGACGTTGTCTTTGATGGCTACTTGTGGCCAGTTGTTGTCGAGACATAGTGGTTTTCACTCGTGAGCAGCGATGTGGCATTGTGTTGTTTTCGCTCGTGAGTTACAATATAGTTTTGTGTGGCTTTGCCCATGAGTGGCAATATAATTTTGTGCGCTTTTTGCCGTTAAGGGGCGTTGAGATTTGAAATATGGATTTTGTGTTACTCAACGTGATTTTGTGTGGCTTTTGTCCCTGAGTGGTGTTGTGTAGTTTTTGCCCATGAGTAGAGTGTTCTTGTGTGGTTTCTGCCCATGAGTGGCGCAGTGGTTTTGGAAATTAGAAATTGTGTTGGTTTTCGAAGTATAGTTTTTACATGGACTTTGAATAGAGATTTAGTGTTGGTGTGGCACTTTGATATGATTATGGACTTAATTTGGCAAATGTAGCCATCTCAAGTAATGCATAAAGGTTTTGTAAGACATGCATATGGTATGAAAAGGAATAAAGAAAATGGTTTTGGAAAAGCATGATATGGTTTTGAAAGAAAAGAAAGGTTTTAAAGACATGATTTTTGAAGTTTTGCATGCTTGTTGGGCAACCGTGTATTGCCCTGTGTGGTGTGGCAGCATCTTGGAGAGATGCCAGTGTCGTGTGACTGCGTTAGGTGGAGCGTGTACTAAATGACCTTTCAGTGATCACTTGTGTTTTATTGGTTTTTTTGTAGGTGCAAGATAGGAGTAGAAGTTTGCTAGTGTACATAGAGTTGGAGTCACCCAACTACACATTAGGGATTCTGGTGAGTGTTTAGTACTTCAGTTGAATTCTGTTAATAGTTATTTTATTTACGTTGTTAAATGATGACTTTAGTCATAGAGCTAATGTAATTAATTGATAAAAACAAAGAAGTGTAGCTAGGTTGAGAGGTAATGACTTGGGATGGGTTGTTAAAGAAATGATTTGCCAAGAATGAAAAGACAAAAACCAGTATGCTATTGGCAAATTTGGTTTCTATGAGGTACAAGGAAAAGGGGAACATAAGGGAGTACATTTTTGATATACTTAAAATTGCTTCAAAACTAAAAGCACTTAAGTTAGAATTTTCGAAAGACTTGCTCGTGCATTTAATTTTGATCTCTCTTGCTCAACAATTCAACCAATTCAAGATCAGTTGTAACTGCCAAAAAATGAAATGGACTCTTAATGAGCTCATTTCTCATTGTATGTAAGAGGAAAAAAGACTAAAGCAAGATGTGACCGTGCCCGACCCGGAGGGAGGGGGTGGGGAGGATACCACAGCCATGCCGAGATGGCGAAGGCACAAGGATAAAAGAAAAGAAAATAGAGTCGCCACCTAGTCTTTTAAGGGAAAGACGAGGAAAACCAAAAAAGGATGAATGCATGGGATGCAAATGGGAAGGCTGAATGTCTGCTAACCAGAGGATGGGTAAGGATTCCTATTACGCACAAGGAAGGTGTTAGGCACCCTCGTACGCACGAGAAACTCGGTCTTTCTAGTCCAAATGCTTGCTAAAGGTTTGATGAATGTTTGCTAAACCTTGATCATGCTAATGTGTATGGATGTGAGAAGACTAAATGAATGTGCAAGACGATGCATGAAGACTGTGAAGAAATCCACATGAAATCATGATAAAGTCGTGAAAATCAAAAGGGGAAAAAATAACCCGTGATGGGGTTAAATGTCGACTTTGACAAGCCTTTTGCTGTACGCCCTCGGGCGATGAGGAAAATCATGAAAATCGAAA
>JAMKQA010019141.1:0-11762 GCA_024699735.1 Posidonia australis
GGGGGGGTGTGGGCAAAACTCTCTGGCTTCAAAGATAGAAACAAAGAGAAGTCAAAACAACAGGTCTTGGACTAGAACTATATTGAAGAATCATGCCTTTGAACAACTTTCCTATGTCCTTTACCAATCACCAAACATGATGTCAGCTAGCAGACTCTCTTTTAGTCTTTATTAATAGAATTGTGTCTCTGTACATCTATCAGGTATTTTTGTTGCTTTGGCTCTGCGTTTCGACGTTTCCAGAGGAAAAGAGAACCGGTATTTCAATAGTGCATTTTTCGGGTATACGTTGGGCTTGGTTCTGACAATTGTTGTGATGAATTGGTTCCAAGCTGCACAGGTTATTAATTGAAATTCTTTCAACTATTTGGCCTTCATTATATATTTAGGTTTTTACAGCACTGTTATTCATCTGAGGTTGTTTCCTTGGCACTTACAGCCTGCACTTCTATATATTGTACCTGGTGTCATTGGATCTTTGGGTATTCACTGCCTATGGAATGGAGAAGTTAGACCGGTCAGTTCTCTAACTTGTATATTATCATTTGTTAGTTAGTTATTTTTTTACGACACTATTGAAGGAATTGAAATATTTCCAGGTCAATAAATAGTTGCTTGAAAAGGAATTAAACAAAAGATACTGCATACTTAAGTACAAGTGCTACTGCTGCCATCTATTTATCTATGACTAAATACTATAAAAGTAATCCTTTTTTTATGTAGGATGTTTGTTTTCATTCAGTAATGATTTTGTTACAATTTGTTTTGTTGTTGAAGAATATTCTTTTATAATCTGGTGTTCTCACCAGACAAGTAATTTGAAATTGCACCTTCCACTTCAAGATGAAACTGTACCTTGCAAGGGCATATCAAGCACATTGTGTCGTACCAGTTCTTTATGTTTGTAGTCATGTCCACGTTTCTACTGGTGTAAATTAAAGCACCTCCTTTTTTATTTACAATTATTTAAGATACCTAGTGAGAAATGATTGTATAATTGGATAGTAATATTCTAATTTGATGATTTCTCAGGAGCACAGATATGGATAAAGGATACAACAGTTTTTGTAAAAGAGGATCTTGTTGTATAAATAAATGTTTATATATCTCTACTAATATAAAACATTTTTATCTAAATAAGAATAACACATATAACAAATTAAACAACTTGTGAATTTCATTGAATTGCAAGAATCAAAAGTCCAGACAATATTCTTTATGATATACCATAAACAATATTGCATATCAAAGTACTTGTAACTTAGGGCAATTACGGAAGCACTTTCCTTCTTTAAGTATGGTTTTGCTAATTTACCTCTTAGAATTTATGTGTGGTCGTGCTTTGACGCACCTTCTTCCAAAAGGAAGTATTAAAAATTAAAATTGAAATTATTGAATAAAGATACATCATGTGGTGGTACATCCTGGAGAATCCAGTGAGTATTGGTATTTGATACATATCCAATACGGCTATGTGAGGGATTTAGAAGAATCCGTGTTTCATAGGATAATATACACTTGCAAATTGATCTATGCCCCTTGTGTTGGATATAGTTGGATTCTGATAGCTTCTAAATTAGAACATGCAAAACTATTTTCTTGGTTGGTATTTTTGTTAACTTCACTTTACAATTCAGATGCTTGTTTCAATTCTTTAATTTGACCATGGATAGTTGTCGTGTCCATTGTAGCTGTTGGCGTATGACGAGTCGAAAACTAACGAAGAAAAAACCGATGGTTCCACGTCAGAAGTAGAAGGGGAGAAGAATAAGAAAGAAGAGTAGCAGCTGATCTTTCCTCGCTTACAGTTAACTCAAACTTGCGGGACCTTATCCCTTTTTTCTACAGTGGACCCTCTGTGCATTCAGAGATTTTGTAACTTATGGAATCGGCACCAACGTTTTTGAGTTTATAAAAAATATAATGGATATAGTAAAATTCGTCAGTGGTCCTTTTGCAGCGGTTCTTTCGTCTTTGGTCTTTATCTCCGATGCTTCAGTCTGTCATTTATCTTATTTATACATCGTTTAACTGATGTATGTTTTCTCTTCTTCTATGCCGCAAGATTCCCTTGGTAATTGGTAATATCCGGAAATGCTTCAACCAGTGAAAAAAGATCAGTTTGTGTTTGGGCAATGTTTACTTGTATGTATATTAACTGAAAGAAAAGGCAAAGCTATGTTGTTTTTTTTGAAGTATTTTTAAATTGAACTGATGTATTGCCTTAGAGTTTAGCCATGGTCGTTTAGGTATATGCTTCAATTTCCTTTGTCCTTAATTGTTATCTTAATGGAAAACACCAAAGCTTTGATTAGAATTTCGTCTGTTTCGAAGAAATGGTGAAGGTTTGAGGGAAAATTAGTTTAAGGTGCCTTACTTTTTTTGTTAATAAATATGTTCGATGAAGTGGTGGAGTTTTGCGGAAAATTTTATTTGAGGTGCTGTGCTTTGTTTTTTATCATAAGTTAGATGAGTATTACAAAATGCTGGTGACTTTTATTTTGGCAAGCGAGAGATTTAATATATCCTTATTTTTAAGTCAGAGAGATTTAATATAACCTTATTATTTATTTCCAATCTTAGCTTTAATTTACGCAAATGCAATTAAGAAACTTCACCTCCTTGCTCGGCAGTCTCTGTGGGTCGGGCTTGATCTTGGGCCTAGTTTTGTATACGGTAGGTCTAGGTCTTGCCCGCATCCTGCTATTTAAATTGGGCTAGGTATGAGTCAGCCTAACCTATACCCACACGAGCTACATGACCTTGCCCATCTCTAGCGATAATTACAAGACCCTTGAAATAGTTTATATATGTGTTTATCATAACAGCTTATCATTAAGTTGAATTATGAGTCAGTTAAAATGTTTACGGCCCTTCCAAACTATCACCATTAGAATGGGTTTTTTCCAAGGAGGACTTCATGGTGGCTACTCTCCACTCTCCGCAATTGCCTACTCTCTTGTCTCTTCTCTATGTTCAATCTAAAGTCGGTAGACCCACTCAAAGCCGTAAACAATACTTGTCTGTCTCTATCACCATCACTCAGCGGTAAACCACCAACAAAGGCATTGTTGTACGTTCGGCAGTAATTCCGTGTAACTCGTTTTCACAGTTCTACAACCCTGCCTTTTGAAGCATCCTGGAGAAGCCATAGCTTTCAGCTTGTGTTGATTCAGATTTTGGCTTATAGCTTTTCCATAGAAATTGACTTTTAACCACAAGCATTCCTACTTCAACTTTTGGTTTCTATCAAGTTTGTATAAAAGAAGTTGCATCAACTTTTATTGTTAAGTTGATTCTATTTTTTTTGTTTGATTCAGATTCTAAGGACCCATTTGTGCCTTAGAAACGAAAAGAAATAAAAAATCGGGGTCAAAGAGAAACCAAAGGAAACAGAAACCAACGGAATTTATTTTCCATTTCACTAAATTTCTGATGTTTGTGCTTGTCATTAGAAACAAACAGAGAACAAAAGTTGTGTGTTTGTGCATGTCAATAAAAAAATAGAGGGAGAATAATTTTAATTTATCCAAATAAACATAAATGTCTTAAATTTTACGCAGTAATAGAAATAATGCAACTACATAATCAATGAAAACATATAAACAGGAAAAAAATCTTCTTTCAAATTGAAAGTACAAAAAAGAAGAAGAATACTCATCACTTGATGAAGTCACACCGCCTTTCATTTGGAATCCATAAAAGAAGAAAGAAGGATGTAGAGGAAGAAGAGTAAACTAAGGAGAAAGAAGAATGATGTAAAGATAATTAAAGGAGAAGGAGAATGACAAAGTAGAAGGAACGTTTCCTTTGGAATTCAAGCGTATGAGTTAAAAAAATAATCTCCTTGCCTTTTATATTTTGGAAACCAAAGGAAATCATTTCCTTTTTCTTAGGAAAGCATAAACACCACTTTAAAATGTGATCAAAGAGAAATTACTTTCCTTTCCTTTGATTTCCTTAAGATTCTAAAGACACAAACCCCCCTTAATTATAAAATAATTCCTATCAATATTTGAGTGTGAGAATTTGAACCAAACATTAAACTCATTTGGATAGCTCGGAATGTGACTCTAAATTGTAGAAGAATCATATTCTCTTTTGCTCCCACGCCTCTCTCCATTGTAGCCTTAATTCTTCCCCAGAGCGATGGACCTTATTTGGGAACTCCTCTTCTACTACAACATTCCTAAAACGAAATCACCTAAATGTCCCTTGTAACAAAATCCTAGTATAAAATATTAGTTTCTCAACCATTATGTTGTTACCTCGCCTATGAACATTGTGTCTTCCGTGAACAAATATCAATCACTCCAACACTCATCCTTTTACGACATGGTTACTAGGTAATGAATCGCATCTTGAGCTCCCTTTGCAATCCTTTCATTTTTCGCTTGTTGATCTTACGCATGTGAAATATTAAGGACTTTGACTCTCTCTTTTTACATCATGTCATCAAATATTAGGACTTTTACTTGCAATTGGTTGATCGATCATAGTGTCTGTCTTTCTAAAACCATGTCAATCATATTTTAGTGCTTCTAGCTGTAACTATATGTACAAGAAAGTTTGGCTTATTTTAGTCAATTATAAACTATTTGATATGTCAACAATTTGATTTTTTTTAAAATTTGATGGGATTCAAATATTAGAGTTTTTGTACAAGTAGTAGTATTAGAATGATCATTTGTGATATTTGGGAATTTCATTATCAATCATGACGGATTTGTGATGATTATTTCATGTTTATTTTTAGGACTTTCAGCTCCAACTATTAGGACTTCTTTCTACGGTTGTTATTGTGTCTTTATTCCCTCATATGAATGTTCCTAAATTCTATGTTATATGAAAATGATTGAAGCATGAAAATAAATCGTGATACAACTCCATTAGTATTGAGTGTGGTGATACAATTTGTCCTTTTTTATTTATTCAATATTATGCCTTTTTTATCTCATGATACCAATGTTATGTGAAAAACCATGTTATGGAAAAAACATGGATGTATATTCCATCATAGCTTGATTTTGTTTATATATCTTGCCTTCATGATCATTTAGCATTTTTAAACATTATTAACCATTTTTTGTCTATTTAGCAACATGAGATGATTAGAATTATTAATTAAGGAAAAAACATGGGTATGTATTCCAATATATAACTTGATTTTGTTTATATGCTTTGTCCTCATGATCATTTAGTTTTTTTAACATTATTGACCATTTGTTTCTTTTTTTCTTTTTTAAACATTATTCTCCATTATTCTTCACTATTTTGTCTACTTTTAACAGTATTATTGATAGGAAGGTCAGACACAATAGTAATGCAAAGGAAGTAAGGGACTTTTCAAATACTGTGAATATTGTCAAGAGCAACAGGCTAGAGCGAATGTGCAGACTAATAAGGGCGATCAAAAGTTGAAAGAAATTACTAACGAGTGTATTAGAATTGAGGTTGAACGTAGGACTTTGAATGCATGGAAGGACCAACGTGATAATCTTGTGAAGTACTTAGAGACATTATTGAAGAAATAAGCAAGGAAATCACTGAAGTATATTGCTCTTCTTATTATTATTGTTGTCGTGCTTCTTCATGTAGTTCTGACTTTGTTAAAGAAGTGTTTATGTGTTATTATCATGCCATCAAGAGGGAAGGATGTTTTTTGTGGAAAATCTCAAAATCATTTTATATCCATTTACTTTGATAAGTAGTTACTATTTTTAGGTTGATATGTGTCTTTATAAATAAATGGCTTTTGTAATCCCTACAATCTATTTGGCTATGGACAAAGGTTGAATGGATTGTTGTACGCATTAACTTGTGCTAATAGGATCCTTTTTTGTATATATTTTTTTTTGTTTTTGGGATTTTAATCATGCAACAATTTTTTGGCATGACAATGCTTATTATCAATGGATGGCTTATTAAGGCACAAAACTTGGATTCAGCTATTGACTTCTCTTCACAGTGCCTCCTTTTCCTCATTTCAGTATTTTATATTGTGGTCCTTGCAAAATATGGAGATGAGTTTTACATTTATATTTTTGGTTGCAGCTAAGCCTGAAAAGCAAATTTGCATAGTAAAATGTAATTGCAAGTTCAGACGAAAGACTTATTTAGAAAATTACCATTGAAGAATAATTAGGAATCTGTTGATAAAAACAATTGAACTAATAAAAAGTATTAGGATAAGATTTAACCTTTAAATGGATAGTTTTTTTTATTTTTTATTTCACATTGAAATGGGATTAGGATTAGTTTGCTTGTCTTAGAATTTAATCCTAGAACTCTTAATTGATTTTGATTAATACATTTGAGAGTTGTGTTGGGTTTAACGATTTTGACTTTCTCTTATTCTTCTTCTTCCTAAACCCCCTGTTCTCCCTTCTCTTGTACATGCTACATCAGCTTTGCTAACCATAATAGATACACTCTAAGCATTTTCTCATGCTAACATTATTAAGCAATTAATGATAGAAGAATGAAGGAAAGATAGATAAAATGTAGTACTCAGACATTAAAACAAGTCTCCTTTATGAATTTTGTAGACATG
Source organism: Posidonia australis (assembly GCA_024699735.1). NCBI lineage: Eukaryota > Viridiplantae > Streptophyta > Magnoliopsida > Alismatales > Posidoniaceae > Posidonia > Posidonia australis. Next base: position 6,554 of record JAMKQA010019141.1, read on the forward strand.
AATGTCAAAAAGAGCCATGAAGGAGATATTGCACTCTAAGATTAAGCATTTTCATTTTGCATTAGACATGTTCACTTAGACCTTATTTGGTAAAGATTTTGGACTTACAAATAATCTTAAAAACTTGATATGACCTTTACTTAAACCAAACACCCATTGAAATGATAGATTTTGCACATTAGTTGAGACAAATTTGATTATGTATATATACTTTGTTTGAGAATCCAATTTTAGTTTAATTATAGGAGAATCTATCTTTTACTTTATTTTTTTATACCAAAAATATTTTACACTCATAATTTTACAACTATTCCACCTCGACTTATGTGTACAGAATCAAGATTCTATATCCAAAATTTATTCCATAATTTTTACCAAACAGAGCCTTAAAGTAGAACACTAATTAATTTGCTAAATGCATTTGTCTTAATATTTATCTAGAAGTGTCTATGCTTCTACATACCAAAGACATTTTCAATATCGTTTAGTATCAACTGTCGACATTGATGAGAAAAAGAAGCAATTGGTCACTGACCAACTTGCAACTACTGACGTACAATTCATCCTTGATGATACTCCTTTCTTATTGATGATGGATGTGCAACATTGATTTATTTGTGAGCTAAATGCATTTTCAAAATAGACCAATTATATATGTTCAAAACTTTAGAAGTGTGAAACAAAAGAAGTGTACAAACAACTAGACTAATTATATATTATGAAAGTAGCATCACAAATATATAGACAATCAAAACTTCAAAAGTGTGAAACAAAAGACCTGCACATATGTAGGCACACTTCTTGTGTCCTTTGTACACGACCCTTTTTGAAGCACAAACCATCACTGAAGTAGTGCACATATTATAATAAAACGTAATAGGAGCATCAAATGCATACAATAGATACAAAAATCTTGTTGCTATTGTTCAAACATTCAGAACTGTATTACAATTATAAGGAAGAACTTTCCCACAATTATAAATAGCTCCATCATATAGTGAATATTCTAAAGAAAGAACTGCATCACAATTATCAATTGAAGATAAATAAAATACACAAGTAGATGAGACATTCAGCATCTCCACCCCTTAGAAACGAAAATGCTGCACTCAAACTCTAGCCACATTCTCCTAGCTTCCATAGTCTTCAATGCGATAAATACTTTCCGACCCTCCCTTTATCGTGCTAGTTTTGAAATCACAAAGACTTTGACTAGATTTGCTACTTCCCAACCACACTCATTGATAAGATCGATGCATTTACTTACAATGACATTTAGTTCTGGATTGACAATGTCCCATTGTCACAGTGACTTGAAGAAGTTGAAACTCGCCACGTTTCTTGGATTCGATTCCAAGGATATGCAAAAAAATTAAAATCCTAAACCGATAAAAAAAAAAAAGACATTTAGTTCGCGATTCTTCTTGTACGTGAAAATTTTCGTGTGCTCCATCTTTGTTTTGGTAAGTTTGCTACTAACTATGTCATCTATTGTAGCAGCAGTAGGCTTCTTCTGCTTTTTTGGATGTAGCTGAGGCGTTAGAGATGTTTATACTAATTCAATTGAGCCTACATCAACTGAATGAAAAGCTCCTACACTTGGTCTACTACCAGCACTTCGAATTCCTTCCAAGTTGTTGAAGTCATCATCAACATTCACTGGTGGTGGGTAACTCGAGCTAGGTATGTAAGCATGTTTACTTGTTGCTACCCTACCATCAATCATGATGGACAGACAATTCCTTCTTGTAAGGGATTTCACAATGTTGGAATTTGGCTGCATGTAGGAATTTTTGGAAGTTCAATGTCCACATATGAATTACAAATTTTAAAAGAAATCCTTATCATAAAACTTAAGCATATTAACACTAAGAAAACAATAAACCTATATCCAAGTAGCCCACCAATCATCCGTTTGTGTCTAGGTATTTTTAATTATATCCCAACCTCCATCAGTGGTGTTTCCTATAGTTGTCCACATTGATCATTCTTTTTTCAACTTGTCCCACTTACTTTTGAATTACAACTTTGTATATTGCAAATCCGTCACCTGGAAAAAATTCCCCAAAATTTCCTATATGTACTACCATTTATATGTCTATCATTCACTTCATCCACACAAATACGGTCAAACTTTTCCACCTTATCTGCAGTCTAATGAGTTGTGTTGCTACTCTCTCCTTTAACCAACGAAGAAGTTGACTTCTTAGCTTGCTCCTTTCCCTTAATAATAGGTTAAGTTGGCTAAGATAAATTAAAAAATAGGGGATCTTACTGTTGCAACCTTGTAGTGCACTGTTGTTGTGTGTATCTCACCAGAGTTTGTTGGAATTGTGTACTTGTTGGAATGTGTTAGTGGTGTGTCTTGAGCTGATTGGGCATCCTCCAAAAGAAGTCTGCAATGAAGCCAAAAATAAGTGAAATTAGGAATAATGTTTGTAATGCTCAAAATTGTTTAATTCATAGAAGTAGCATTAGTTACAATTCTAAAAAGTTCTCTTTGAAATCTATGACCTAATTTGTAAATTCTTTGACATCTTCAATAGGCTGATTGTGTTCCATTAACAATCTGCACATGCAAGAAAGAAATACCTCATCCAACCGCAGTATAGCATAATAAAACCAAAAGTTGTAAAAAAAATGAAATTATTTATTGAAAACATATAAAAGCTAAAAACACAACATGAAAGTAAATTTTAAGTCATTATAGACAATCACTTATGATTCAATACACTAGATTTGGTTTGTTACAACTCACATTCAGTAGACATGTCTGAACTACTCTAAGCCACCCATTACTGCTCATTCTATTATGAAATAATTACATTCTTATGCAGACAACACAATATTAAACTCATATAGGATTCTTTTATATATAATTTCCGTTAAGAATAAGTGCATTGATTAAGCCACAAAAGAAAACTTAGAAAAAAGGAAATCCAAATAGACTCATAGTGAATACATTACTATCTAAACAAGGAACTTGCAAAATAGTAATAACTTACAAGGTTCCGCAAGGTTCCCATTTCGATATCATTATTTCCTACATTATAATATTCGTTCATTTCTTCATTTATCTGACTCTTTGTAGCATCATTAGTAAGTTCGTTGTCTACTGCAGATTCGAATATTTCATTATTCATTCTTTAGTCAATGATGAAGTTGTGTATTACCATCACAATAATAACAAACTTGACTTGCTTTGAGTACTTATATGGAAGCATTCTATTAAGGATGTTCCATCGTTTCTTCAAAACTTTAAACACACATTCAATGACATTTTTAAGTGATGAATGTATCATGTTAAACATCTCTTCCTTCCCTTGAGGTTGGTCACCGTTGAATGAGGTTCGATAATATCTTATATTCCAGTAAGGAGTTATGAAATTCCTCTGATTTGGATAACTAGAATTCACAAGGTAGTACTTTTTTGAAATGATAAAATAAGTAGTGTATAAGTAACTATGTGTTCCTTATGAACAATAACAAAAAAAGTTTCTAACCAGCTGGAGGCAAAGGGAAGTTATGAGCTTAGTTTGAAAGAGCATAGTCCAAAACTTGATAATCATTTGCAATCTCTTCCCAAACAACATATATAAATGTAAACTGCATATTGAAGTCACACACACCAAGTACATTTTGCCAACAATTCTTAGGATGTCTCCCTTTGTATGCCACTTGCTCAGCTTTAGGAACGATTGCATGCATATGTGTGTCGTTGAATAACCCTACACAGTCCTTCAAATGTGGAAAAAACTTTCCTCCATGATGGTTCCTTATGAAGTTAGGGGTTTCTTGTAGGCTTTCTCTAGGTCGAATAATTTTAAAAGCCCACATATATAATGCATTAAGTACAATATTTAGGTGACAACTAATGCTCTCTCCTAAATGTTGCAAGTTATTCTATGAGCTAGTGTCGGTAAGAAAATCACTATTTGTTCCTCTACGGACACATATCTAGTATTTCTAAGAAAATCATATTCTCTAAATGTGGTGCACAAATTAAGAAAAATACAAGGCATAAACCTACAAAGCAAACTCTATAATGCCCATGTAGCAAGTTGTCTAATATTTTCCCTCCCTGTGAATCCAACATTTTGGACAACATTTCTAGCGTTTCGAGGTGGCATATGTGTTGTATCATTCACAAATAATTGGAATATCTTATCAAAAATCCTATCCTCCTAATCACAAAGTTCTTCTGAATCAATGTTCAACTTAGATTGGATTGTTGTTGTCAATAAGTGTAACGATAACATTCTAATACTATGTGATAGAATCCTATAATAATATGATATATGAAAAATATTTTGAATTGAGTGTTATTGTAGACACCCCGATTTTGAGGTGACTCATTGATAGGACTCCAGTTGTTGCTTTGGATGTGACTGATCCTTGAACCAACCCAAACCCGTAGCAAGCCCGCAACCCAATTAGAAAACCAGACCAGTAAGGGAGGGCACCCACCTAGCACACTTGGCTAGCACACCTACCTAGCACACTTAGCTAGCACACCTCCCTAGCACACCAACCTAGCACACCTACCTAGCACACCTAGCTAGCACACTTCCCTAGCACACCTAGCTTGCACACCTCCCTAGCATACATAAGTGGCGCATATAACCGGCACACATCCCTGGCGCACACCACTTCGCTGGCTGCGGGCTGCTGGCTTTCCACCTCCCATAGCTGTTACTTCCAGCAGCGAATATGCCATGGAATCTTCCAGGCTTTTCGTCTACAAGGCTCTCTACATTCCCATGAGTTACCCATGAGAAAATCCTATATAAGGACCCCCATAGGTAGCCATAGGAAGGGGTTAGAAATCCGGAGCTGAAGTTAGAAATCCAGAATTCTGCAATTCTACTCTGAACTAGCTTCTTGCACGAGTTACATCCTCTGTCCAGCAACCTATATTCGTTTTCTGGAGCACTCCCTTGCATCCCTAAGCATCCTTGGTCCTTCCAAAGCAACAATGATCTCTTTATCTCTGAAATATCGAGAGGGAACATCTTGAGAGGTAGGCCTTCCACCTCTTCTTCCTTTTTAGTTTTATTTTCAGAAAACATGATGAAGCATGCTTAAACAGGTACGTGTAGACTGTTTCATTCCATGTTCTACGAAGTTTTCATGATAAACATGCTTATTCTCTATGCAAAATAATCTCCATGCTAGTCTTTGCTTGTGTTTCTAGCATAAAGCTTGCATA